>CAJNYU010003586.1:0-15200 GCA_905331475.1 Rotaria socialis
GCGGACGCAGCGGACAGGACCTGTTCCACCTGGCACAAGATCGGAGACAATGGAAAAACATTATCCGATCAGTGGTTGGCCCCAACGGGTGATAAACCCATGGGACATCGTGAATCGTGAAGAACTGTAAAAATATGTTCGCATATCGAAAACTAAGAGACAAGAATAGAAAGTACTAGAATAAAGTTAGTTTTGAATAAGTATTTGCCGAATTTTGAAGAAAAACATTTTAGAAGACTTTTCGAAATATTTGAAATTACTATTATATTGAGTACAGCAAGTGTTGGATAAGAGTTTCGTTAGAGTTGACAAGCTACTTTTGAAGAATCACTGCTTGCCGATATTTCATTTATTTTTGGCGTATCATTTGGCAGATACTTAGAAGAGCATTTTACTGTACAACAAACTTCCCAATGCGATGATAAAAGCAATAACAGAAAATTTAGAAAAATAATACATTTTGATTTTTCTTTTTTAGGTAGTTCAATATAAGTATCTACTGTCAAAACAAACAAAAAAACAACGACGAATTATATGTTTTAGCACTCATTAATTTCTTTTAAACATTGTTTTGTTTTGTAGAATTATGCATTCATTTTTTGTAAACGCTTTATTTGTTATGTGACGTGGATTAATGATTTCACTTTGTTATGGCTTTCTGTAGTTTCCAAACTATTGAGACTAAAATACGAATTTATCTAGAGATAAGGGCATATTTTATATCAGCTGTAGAGTTATATGTAAATTGGCAAGCGCAGTAGGAGTGAGCTTGAGCGAATAGATTAGATAGTATTATAGTGTAGAAAAAATATTCGACATGCATCAGTTCATAAAGTATTTATTTCCAAGTGTTTTACTCTATTTCGTATATTATTTGAAATTAGTATACTGTTTGTTTGGAATAAACAAAACTTATTAAAAACATTGAAAAAAAAACTGCTAAATTTATTCAAAGAAATATTACGAAACGACGAATTATTTAAACATTTACATTATTTATTCAACTGTTCTCATTATTCACAAAGCTATTTATTGTACCATATTTATCAGTTGAAACTACTCTTAATTCACTTCTTCTGATTTAAACGTCACCCATACTCAAGTCCTCATCCTCAAAATGTGGATATTTACTGATTTGATAAATAGGAATTTTTGGTGTCTACATGTTTGCATCAGCGATTGAAAGCTATTGAAAAGACTTGACCTATTATCGGTCTTAACGTCGTTATCATAGTCACTATCCTGGTGCGATATTATAGACGTGTTTTGTGATATGCGTATAGTTTTCAATTAGATGTCTTTGATATTGGTTGAATGATCTTGGTTTTTGTCGATGGTTGATTAAACACGAATAAGTTGCAAGTGTCCACTTGCCTTCTTCTAACCAAACTTCAATGGGCAGAATATCACGTGTATTGACGTAGCGATTTTTAAACAATCCGCCGTTCCACCATATGGGCCGATGGTTTTGATCAAGATGTAGGATGTGTCCGCATACCTTACGTCGGTGAATATGTCCTATCGAAGCTGTCAGACTTGGTATGAATGAATAGGCCATATCGACAAGGTGAAAACCGAGCCACCATGTGTCTTTGTCACCATGGAGATGTTTATAAGTCACCCGTTCACGTTGTTCATGCTCATTCAGTTTACATGTACTCAAGAGACCCATAAGAGTACGACCCTTATCAATGACAACAACACCAGATTCTTGTGTTCGGTGAGAAATAGTACCAGTGCTCTTCATCGATATGCTACGAACCCATCGAAGAGCCTTCGGGGATAAATCGAATCTATCGTAGAAAAATAGAGTACCCGTGCGAAGATACAGTTCATTTTCGAAAAGAGCTGACGGCTTTTCCAAAAACAAAACATCAGAATCAATCAAAAGAACGTGCTGGAATCGCGATGCGAGTACTGCAAACGGTTTAATTTCCCAACCTCGCAATTCTAAATAGCTATCATTGAAAATTGTCGATAAATCCACTAGTCGAACTGTGGGAAACTGGTTTTTCAGCAGTTTTTGGTTGCTCGCTGACAGATCAGTAGAAGTGGAGAACATAACTTCGATGGACATTGTGTTTCCAATCGACTGAAGCGCATGTAGTGCTACTAGTGTCAGAAGAAAATGTCCATTTCCAGTACAAATCACGATTCCCTTTAAATTGTTTTGACGTGAAAAATATTCCAAAGTCTTTGCCACTTCTCGGTGAATCCACTGTGAAAAGAGTTTCTCTTCTAAATATCGACTGTGTTGTAGGGAGTACATTTTTAAATCTGCTACAATGTCATTGAAATCAATCGCAGAGTTCATACTCAATTGTTTTGTGTAACCTGAGGTAACGTATCTACTGAAAACGTGATTCCACTGATAGTTCGATAAACGAGTAGGAAGTAAAAGAATGCAAGCGCTAACATAAGTTACGAAGAGAATCATCGCAATCCATGGCGCCATACCTTTAATATAAGATGAAATTGGCACTTTAACAGTGCCTAAAATAAAATAATTATGTAGCAGAGTTAATAGTTATCTATGAGAATATGGAAATAGGAGAGAGATGAAACTGAGATACAAGTGCCGATCGAATCAAATCAAAATTTGACTACTGAATAATTACCTAGACGAAAAGTCCGATGGATGGGAGGTTGTCAAACTGAGCCCAGCGGTCATATTTATTTGTATGTTAGGATCTGTCTGGAATACCTATCACTACATTTCTGAAATTCAACAGCCTGCCTCCATGCAATGAATTAGAGTCGAGATTTGCAAAATATAGCGATAACAGAGCTCAATCAGTTCGAGAATAAAAACCAATATTACAATCAGACTCAGCATGATGAATTATCTTCATGTAAATGCTCTTTCACGCATTTACAGATCGATTGGTGGAAATGGGAACTCTCATGAAAAACCTCAAAAGCATTCTAATCAAGCAACCTATTAATGTTTATTCGCTACTTTAGATCTCCAGAATATGTTGACTGTACGTACGTTCAATGAAATTGTGTATAAGAGAGAGAGTGAGAGTGAAGAAGACAGAGACAAGCAAGATCTATAGAAAGTGATGTTAATACCGATACAAAGGTTTTTCCATTACATACTCAATTGTTTTGTCTCAAATGATTATTTAGGGCTCTATCAGAGTGAACTAACGATGCTATTTAGAATCCAGACAAATTTTTATTCAGACTCGATAAATGTCTGTTCTAACTTCATATACAACGATCTGGTGGTACGTGTGGATTAAGATGGATCGAACTTAAACTCAATATCCATGTCATCTCAAACAGTAGCAGGAAAGATTTGTTTCTCAATCATTTCTAGATTTTTTAGGTCATGGACTATTCCCTAACCCAATTATTTTCAGTACTGCATTTTAATGAGTAGTTAAAAATAAATGAATCCTAAAATTTGTTTTATGGAAAACTCCCTACTATCATAAGAACTTGATATGTATTGACGAAAAGCTCGTGACTCTCAATCAAGACAAGAACTTGCTCGTTTTTTAATATTCAGTATTTAAGTAATAGTTCGTTACATCGTATTCAATCCAATTTAGGATCATAAAATTTCCAACAATATATATATATTCTCGTAATTTCTTATGAGTTCCGGCATTTGTGGAGATGCGACAATATTGTTCAAATTGCAAGAATCCGGAAAACAAAGCCTATAGTCAATTAGTATAATCTAATTTATAGCAAATTGGCCAGCAGTCCTACCTAACCCCTTCACTTTTGAAGCTCACAAATGTTTTGAAAAATATTGGAAATACGTTTTTTTCAGTCGAGTGCATATTGAAAAAAAGCACTAGAGTTTTGCCGTTCCAAAACAGCATTCAAAGCTATATTAATTTTTAAAATTCTTTTTTTTCGGCCAATTTCTATTCATATATATATATAACTGAAATAAGCTTTTTGATTCTAGTCAGAATTTAAAATATCGAACATCGAGATTATATACTTTAACATGATACAATGCAGTGCTTTAGCTATGATTAATGCTCATCTATTTTTGTTATCTTTATAAAATACTGCAACCTTTAAACCCAAATTTATTTTTCAACCAGAAAGCTTAAGAAAAGCTTGCTTCAAACCCTGGAAAATGTGTAATATTACTTCTCAGCATCTTTGAGGCTCATATATTGAATTTATTAAGGATTTTGATTTTCCTAGTTCACCTATTATCTCAGCAAAAAAGACTAACTTCTCTTCGCAGAATTTTTATCTGACTTATCAAGTATCTCGTTCTGAAATTTCAGACATTTAGGATAAGAGTATTTTCTTTCACAAAAGGAGCATCAACTCGATAAAATGAGCGTAATATGATTATAATAAAAAAGTCTTCATACTTGCCCGAGAACGATTGTATTTCGTTATTATTGTCATGATTATGGTGTGGCAAAATGTACTCCAGCACAACTTGTTTATCGCCCCAAACTGTTCACTAGCATGGATCCATGGTTAACCACTAAATAACTATTATATATATTTATTTATGAAAACAATTGTAAAATATCACTCCTTGGAATGACACATTTTGTTTTGCCTTTTTTTCTCGTTCTCTCACTTACAGTGAAATCCACATATGCTCATCTATAACGGAATGAAAAGAAAATACAAGGACCGCATGAAAAACTTTGATAAAAATTTCTCTTGGAAATAATCTTCGCGTCTTTCTGCATCTTCCTGATTTATCTACTGTTCGCTTTCCCTTGGCTTCTACTGTGTGATTTATTACTATGTGTTTCGTATATTCTGTCGAAGCGAGTTGACCAAATAAATGTACATATAATTAAACGCACTTTGTACGTAGGATATATATACATAAGAATCAATCAATAAAAATGGGACATTATTGGTACTTATCATAGTTAAACACGATGAAGATTTTTCATTTTAATATAATACAGAAAGATAAAATGAAAATCCTAAGACAAATGAAGTCTCATGTCACCGTTCGATACCTATACTATAGCTATGGGCAAACTCTCTCAACTTTAAAATTCATTTAAATTGTATTGAAGCTTGAATCGTTTATGGACTAATCTATTCTTCAAGTTGTTGTTTTTTCTCACCCTTCGTATGACAATGTCGCCTTTTCTTCTTCTATTGGTGAACATATATCTATATCATTGCAAATGAGAGAACGAAAGAAAAAAACTAAAAGACAGAAATTGCTTTGCTTAGGATTACACCATTAGGCGCAATCAACTTATATTTAGATAATATGTTTTCAAATCTAAAAGCGTTGTCGATGAGACTATGGCTACTTTATCACATGCACGCAGTCCGCATTGCAGGAAGCAAAATATTGAGAAACCCATATAAGGAGTAAATTCTCTGGGTACAGCTACTCTTGACCGAACATTTTAATCAGTGATTTTTTTTCGTAAGCACCTTTTTTCTAACGGAAAAATACCAGGGATGTATGTTGAAAAGCTGTTTACCGATTGAGAGTCACTTACTTGCATTGTCTTTGACGTAATGCTGTGAACCACGCCTGCGTATGTAAATGAGGGGCTGCACACGTACCAGCAGGCTTCCAAGTATGCACAGAAAGATATCGATTTTATTTAATGTGAGTGATATGAAAGTACACTTTCTTCGTCATCATATGTTCGTTCAAGTAACTTTTACCGTTGGTTCTCATGCTTCACCCACCTCACCATCATAGCGTGTGCATTCAAGTGAATCCCTGTATCATTTCGTTGTCCATGCGTAAAGTGCAATTTATTCAAAAATTTAGTCATTTTTCTTTCTTTTATATTTCTATAAGTTTTTACAGAGCTCATGGAGTTGTAAAAAATTATATATATATATATGTGTGAGATTGGCACGGTTTGTGTTTTCAAAATTTAAATCGAGCCGAAAAAGTAAATTTTGAAACTCTACTACAAATAATGAAAACGATGTAATCTTCAGTTGAACTCATTTGTCTTATTATGAATGATTTATGCCTATTATATACGTATATTTATATATGAATCTACATTATTTTAGTTAATAATGTTTATCATCTTATTCATTTTTAAATCAGTCAAGTGTATATAAATGTATACATTGTACAAAAAATAAAATAAAAAACATTCTCAAAAGAGTTGAGAAACATGATTTCTTGATCCTTTTTAATCGCGAACTTCTTTTTTGTTATTATATTTCTTGCCAAAGAAAACTCACGCTCAATAGCAGTACTAGTTGCTGTCACTGAAAAAACAAGTTTGGCAATTTTTGCTAAGTGTATATATAATGTATGATTACGTTTTCAAAAATGTAATGGATTCTACTCTTCATCACATAAAGAAGAATTTGAGTAATTATCATGATTCATCTAATTTATCTATTGTCGATTTCTGTTTGATGTATTGGAGCAATTGTTGTTGGTAAAGCATCTTTTGTATCATCGTCTTCATAAAATTGTTGCATCATTCGAAGAGCTTGATTCGCTTCACCCGGTCATCTATTTGTCGATCTATTATTGTTATTATCTTCCGATTGCGTATCATTGCCAAATGTATCAAATATAATCATCTCTTGCTTTATGTATTCTAAACATAAATTTCTTTCATCATTTGTACATTGATTCGTTTTGTCTAGTTCTTGGATTTAAAAATAACGCCATGGAATGGATGGAATGATAATCAAACATGACTTCTATCAATATTTTCTCAGGTTGTTCCAAAAAAGATATCTTTCATGAAAAATAAAAAAACTGTTATAGCTCAGCGAAAATCAGAAATATAAATAGTTCTATCCATTTTCATTTGATATCCATTCTAAACTTGCTTTTAGACTTTCAATACCAGGTATAACTACATGAATCGATGGTATATTTGTTGCTTGTAATCGTGCTGAGATGTGTTTCCATGATTTCAAAAATTCAATGATTTTTTTCCTAGTAAAAAATCTTAATTTTTGCAAGCATCTTTTATCCAATTGTCGTTCGTCAAATATTTCATGTAATGGACGAAACGATCTAAGTAAAACTTCAAGACCGTTGGACATCGATAAGCATGGAAACATGGTGCTTTGCACTAATCGCGGAGACACTGTATCATGAAACTTGATGACCTAACAACTTATACGGAATACTGAAGAGACGAATTATTAAAACATAAAAAGATATTGATATGAAAGTTGTACAAGTCGCGTTTTCAGGTACATGGAAGCAACTTCGTAAAATTGCAGATAAAGGACTTTACAAAGCTTACTCTTCTTGATATTAGAAACAGTATTGTTCGTACTACTTATTGATATTAAAAATAAAACGGATTTGTTGAAATAAAAGACTAAAAAAGAATTTTGTGCAAAGACCTTTTACAAACATATTATAAACAAAACTGACGACCTGGAACTTCACAAAAATTGTTAGTTTTTTCTCGTATCGAATAGAATAATTTTGTTGAAGATTTCAAGTCGGATCTTTTACAATAATGACTTACTCTTTTATCTTTCGAAGATCAATAGTCGACATACATTATACAATTCATAATTCCTGCAGTAGTGTCGAACTTAAAACTTGAATTCAACTGAAACTTCAAGTTTCAAGTTTCAAGTTTCAGGTTTGACGTTATTGCTCTGACACTACTGCTTCCCCGGCACCCACAATATGGGTACATATGTGCGTGTAGACAAGCGTATCTCCCTTACCCGGCACCCACACCCTTGAAAGTTGAAACTTGAAGTTTCAGTGGAATTCAAGTTTCAAGTTTGACATGTATGCATTTTCAAAAAAATTACAAAGCCTCAGTATCAATTTATTTCATTCATTGGAAGTTTTACAGATACTCCAATAGTTATCAACATGGTATACCTGCTACTGGTTCATGCTGGTTGGCTTTTACATATAGTCATATGTTTCTAAGCTATTCGTCCCATTCGCTACACTGTAATTCGACGCATTTTAGCATTAATTCCATGCATAATACTGACCGATTCGGGAGTTCGTAATCTACCACAACATCATATTTTTTCTGTTTTTGCTATTGCTATTTATTGGATGACATCGATCCGTCTCATTCATTTAATCATTGTTTCACGCAACAAGTACCTGACATTATCTTCATTTATTTTCAAATGTTTGTGGATTGTATTTCCTGTTGTACCATGCCAGCCAAGAGACAAAGATTGGCCTATAATCTTATATTTCATTGCTGGCATCTTAAAATTCATAATAAACTGTTGGTTGCATCGATGGCTACTGATATGTGAACCGAATGATAGTTATCAAAGAGTTTTCATTTATTTCTTATCAATATTGACGTTTTCATATGTAATTGATATTCAGACGGTTTTCATGCGAATAATAACTCGAGATAAATATACATTTCAATCGCTCAACAATTTTCCATTTTCATCTCGATCATTACGTGAATTTTGGGGTTGTCGTTATAATTTAATCATTGGCAGAATTTTGCATCAATCAATTTTTCAGCCGCTCAATTCTTATATGTCATCAAGATCAGCCGTTGCTTTAATAACGTTTATTATCAGTGGTCTGCTTCATATTCATATTGCTATCGTCGTTCTCAATGATGTGTCGTCGGCCCTATCCACATTTGCTTGCTTCGTTCTCAATGGTATTGCTTGTTGCATAGAGGGTTTTCTACCGAACAAGTTACCGCCAATACTTGGATGGTTAATTACACACTGTGTTCTGCTTATAACAGCACCAATGTGTATTGGATCATTCGCAAGAGATCAATCTGTATTTTTTGCTATCGATGCACTATCATCTTGCGTCGACCAATGGATTTTAGCATTACCGAGTCCCAAAATGTGTCCAAAATAAATAGCTAAATGGGCACTTTGATAACTAAGCTAATATGTTCGAAAATAAGCAGTATTATATAAAAAGCAGAAACGAAATTTTCTTTCTTTTTTTTAATGAAATCAAGTACGTGTACGGAGAATGGTATCACATTTTATTGAGATCAATTCACTTCTATTTAAACTCTACAAATCTCATCGGCAAATGATTTTGATAAAAATCGGTCCACTCTGACGTGTTCTGATCGCGCCAGCAATATACTAGCGCGATTAAGTGGTGAGAATAATGCGAAAAGGGCGAAAATATGTGAAGAAGGGGTATTAATGTACTTGTTTAGAAACATTTTTGTAGTGTTGATATCATAGAAACTGATAGAAGAATTTCTAACTTCTTTGGGTCTCCTATTCAGCATCCAGTTTAGATTTATTCATTTCAATATCTACTTTCAGCTGGCTTATTTTTGACTATGAAGTTATAATGGTTGTTTGTCTCATGTGTATTGTTTATTGAATCTTCACACGCATTTGAAATTTGTTCGTTTACTTTTATCGTAGAAAATATAAGGTTTCCTATTAACAAGTTTTGTTTGCAAAGAAATTAGATAACTCTATAGGGGTAAGGCGAATCAACTTGTTGAAATAGATGATGATTAACTCATTCATGTATGAGTCGAATCTATTGGTGAATACAATTTCAAGAATTGACGTAGACGATCCTGATCGGTTTTCTCTAGCAAGCTCTGAAGAACTATAAGAGTTTCATTTATCTTGCTTTCGATAGTTCAGATTGAACATGTTTAGAGTCAAAATAGCTTTTTTTTCATGAAAACTTTAAACTGAAGTCTCTTATTCACCAGAAAGAATTTTTGCTACATAGATTCTTTTAGAGTTCTACATTTCGATACTATTTTAGGAACTATTTTCTAGGTTCAGCAATTTTGTGGCTAAAAGCTTGACCATAAAAAGTTCAAAAGATGCTACCGACATTTAAAACCCTAAAAGGATAATTATGATGCTAATCCTTTTAAATGGTACCCTCCTCCTGCGCAAATCAACAGAATGGAAAATTTCATTCAGTTTCATAAGTTGAAATGTAGCTGTTCTCTCGCCATCAGCAACTTGGTCATCACAATTACTAATTCCACATCTTTCACAGCAAATTTAGAATGTAATACAAGACTTATATTCTTATTAAATTACTTGAAAACAACTATTAAACTTCAAAAAGACATACTGGACTCTGTTTCACCGACAAGTTTCGCCAGCTATTCCCCTCATCCATTACCACAATAACATCCTCGAAGAAGTTCCAAAATTCAAATATCGTGGGGTTATTCTCGATGCCAGACTGTCTTTCAACCACCATCTTAATTACATCAAATCGAAGATCAATAAAAATCTTCTGGTATTCAAACGTTTATCTTGCAGTCGTATGTTATCCGAGGAAGTTTCATATCGACTATACTATGCAGATATTCGCCAATACTACCGATCCGTGTTAAACATTTATCCAATTTTATCACATACAAAAGCACAACAATTGGAAGCATTAAATCGGAAGATCTTCCGTTCGATTCACAGATGGCATGATGCTACGAACGACGAAATGACGAACCTTCCAGCTTACAAATCAACTGAGTCACTTACCCATGTGCACTTTACAAAACTTTTAGCAACGATTCTTTGTACAAACCCTGCAATCATTGCTGACTTTATTCAGCAAAAGCTATACCTGCTATTCTTAAGAGAATATTACTTGAATTCAGTTTTGTTGAAAGAAAAGCAATCAATTATTACAAGAGGAAGAACATCAAATTGTATTCGACAACTGCTATCATCCTGCAATCAGTCTCTCTTTGATCAAGTCTTTTATTTTACGTAATACAAATGAAAACGAAAAATGGCCACATTCAACAACCAAAGTTTCATTATTAAATTTAGGCGTACAACCAAATTCGATCAAATTCTATTATTTCAAATCTTTTTTTTTACATACATAACACTATCGATATTTCTCTTACGAGTGATGATTTGAGAAATTAAAAATAATTACCAGATTATTCAATCTTCTATTTGTTTCATTTATTTTTTCTTTTTATAATCGGATGTCTTCTTCAAAATCTCTTTTTTTTTCGTGTCGTTTTAATGCAATGTTACGTGTTTTTTTTTATGACTGCAGAGACGATGCTCGTCTAAGTCTTCCCTGCTCTTCTTCTTTCTATGAAACTACAAAATACCTAATACTCCAATTCTTATATATTAAATAAAGCAATATACTACTAACACTACTACTAGATGGAACTGTCACATATCGATTTTTAGTTCACACATGTATCTACATGATTAAGTTTCTTGGTAGACTTTGTTTGCAGATAACTCCTATCGCTTTATACCAATGCATGATAAAAATCATCTGATTAATACTTTCCAACAACGCGGATAGAATCTCTATACTTGATGGTTGTGAAGCCTCATTCTTTCTGCGAGCTAATCGTCATTTTTCTACACGCAATAGTATTATATAAGCAGTGTAATTGTAAATAGACAAATACTTATAGAAAAAAGAAGTCTAGTTGTTGATGATGTTGATTCCGTTGTAGCGAATTCCTTGATCAGATCGAGTGTGCTTCGATCGTCATTATACACCGAATACCAACCCTGCGGCTCGTGTGGTGGATCTCCAGTGAAATCATCTCCTTGAGACCAATTAGCTGCTGGAATACGTGGCCGCCCTTCACCCCCATAGGCCCAAAAATTGGTAGGCACACCATTACTGCGAGAATGAGTCAGTACAACTCGATAATATTGATTGCGTACGGTTACAGAAGCTGTTGGCATATAGTTACCATTGTCCCTTTAAAAAAAGAGTTTCATACGATCAGTCTGAAGGATTTTTATGTGATACTCTCAAATGAATTTCATTTTCTAAACATGAATTTTAGCAATTGCTTTCATTAAAAGTTCTTTTCCAAATAGAAGCGTACGATCTGTTCTACAATTGTATTACAATCGATGGATCGACTTCTATTGAAAAATGACTTTCAGTAAGGCAATCTCAGAATTTAATAAGTAAAAATCTTTGAAATAAATTGGTCCTATATTTCTGACCCTAAAAAAGTGATTACCTCGAAATACCAAATTCTTCTAACACAATAGGTTTATCTTTGTAAGCGGCATGAAAGTCAATGTAATTTTTGGCATAATCAATAGCGAGAGGTAATGTTGCAGAAGCATTGTGTGGATCAAATATATTCCAATTCTGTACCCATAAATGAAACGTGGCATAGTCGACGCATGGACTTGCGTGATCGTTAGAAAAATTATTCGATGAAATTTTACCTTCGACGCCAGTGGTAACCAATTGTCGTGGAGCAAGTTCTTTAAGTAAACAAGCCGTTCGATTGACCCATGAGAGATCCAAACGACGAGGTTCATTGGCAAGTTCCCACGACATCTTCAAAGGGTTAGAATAAAATTATGATCTATATTATGGAAATCTAGTTCGCAAAATTTCTCAAACATAGGAGTGGAACCCTATGTGTTTAGTTTTTATTTGCCCACCTTTCCATGGAGTGCCCTATTTGATCGTGAACTGAAGTTCACACATAGAGATACCTATCATTCTGTGCACGTCAATGTCAATGGTAAAACTGATATTTATAATACAAGAAATATATTTATGTGTAAGCGGGACCTAGTGGATAAAATAGAATAAAATCCTAGGCGATAATGATCGAGGGTGTGAGTGAGAATGTAGTTTTCGTATATCAGCACAATACTTTTTTAGAAAGAATTCCTCTGTTGACCTAATAGAGCAATGAATAGTTTAATTCTTTGGTAATAACAATTTCTACTCAGTTGCAACTGATCATGGTTGAAACTAGATTAATTATATTATAATCGAACCAAACATTGCAACCTTCTACTTTATATCACAACTAGGATTCAAAATAGAGTTCTAATTAGATAATTACTGCCATTTTCTGTCGAAACGTTAATTATCGACAAGTACGATATTTAACTTACAATAGTTGGATCGCTTGTATAAGCAACATTTGTATATCGATTTTTGCGTGATAATAAAAATCGAATATGATCCTCAAACCAATCTGTAGCTTTTTTTATTTCATAGAATCTTGCTGAAAACAATTCAAATTGATTGTAATCACCTGGATAAGGTATTATTGTTCCTGGTCCATCAGCCCATGCTATATATTGGGCAAATCCACCTGACCAATGCCAAAAATTATTCAAACACATGACAGCTCGCATCTGACGTTTGCTCATTTCAGATAGAAGAAAATCGAGCCCATCGAGCACGTCAAGATTGTATTCTCCAGGAGATGGCTGCAAGGACGGAATGATACGCCATGGTTCGGTGTCAGGTCCTTCGCTGCCTGCTTGTACACGAAGATTATTCACACCCAATTCATGTAAATGATCAAGTTCACGCTTTAGACGCTCGCGATCGCCTCCAGGACCGAGTGATCCTAAGTTGGCTCCATACCAGAAATTAGTGCCGACATAGATGTAGGTATGATCATCCAAGGACAATCGAGCATTTTTAACTTTCACAAATGATAGCGATTCAACTATCGCCACAAGATGGACTACAAGCACTACAACACATGTGATCGACAACATTTTGTCGCTCAAAATCAGGATCGCGATTAACATGCAACACGGTGTTCTGTATCATCAAGAGAAGTCAAATTTGTCAATATTTGCTATGAGATAAAAACTAGTAAATATAGCACATAAAAATATGCGAGCCTTCAAAAATAAAAATTTTATTGTATCTCTTACAAAGCTGCAATAAATTTCACTTTATTGCAGTCAACAGTATCAATATATTATCTTATACGATTATTCAGGCATAAAATTTCAGTAGTTTTGAAGGAAAAGAGTAACTGTATATCGTAGCAATAAATCATGCAGTTAAAAATGTTGAGAATTTTTCTACATATTCGAAATAAATATGGCCGAGTATAGTTAACAAAGTAATGCGGCGTCTTTTTTTTTCCTTGAAATATTACTTTCCTCTCACAAGTGAAGAGTTTTCTCTGAGAAAGTTAGCTCCAAATCTGTTGCTTGACTGACAATAAAATTGATCATCGAAACAGAACAAGTGTTCACGCAATCATTTCCAAAAAACATTCTGTCATACTTGTAGAAAAAGTTCTACGTATTATATAGAACTCAAGAACGACGCTTTGAGAGTACTATTTTGTTTTAAATATATTGATACACCAAGAAAAAAAGGCTGAGGTTGATGACTGCTTCTATCGCATCACATTGATATATACATGCCGATATTTTATCGATAACCACGTCGAATCGAACATAGCCAAGTTGAAAATGAAAACATACAACGCTTAATGATAACATTTACAATCACTATTATATTTTGACTTACCGATAGTATTCCATTCGAGTGAGTATGTCATATACCCTCAATATGATTCCAGGCTTCTTCCTACTTCTCATTAGATATATGCCGAGAAGGTCGTTATCATGACTAAACAATATACATTTGCATTCAAGGCAACCAATAAAAGAAATGAAAGACAACCAAAATCGATCATTAATTGGTAGAGCTTTTAAATGTTTTTCTTCGAATCATAGTCGGAGGCAGATCAATGCATTAAGAAAAAAGGACTGAGTACTTCATCCTAGATATCCGATAGAAAATTGGCATTTAACAGCTAATGAAAAGAAGCCTGGACTGTCATAGGCTTTTTACTCTAAAAAATTCTTCGATAAGTTTTTCTGCTCGCTCTTGGCAGAAATATTTTATGCATGATTGTCCTTTTATTTTGCTAATTGTTCAAACAGTAAATACGTTCTCTTTCACTTGTAAAGAAGTATTGTTGGTTTATTTCTTTCCCAGTTCATCCAGAAATGATTGAACCTCGTTACTTCAATTTCTTTTAATATCAATATAGTATGAATGATATTTTTACCTGTATCCATTCAACAGTATTTTCTAAAAGAATACAACCAAAAATACATGAGTAGTAACAAGAAGAGTCATGGCGACAAAATCTACACGCTAGAAAGCATTAAGCCAAAAAAAAAGAAAAAAATCCTCATTCTCTTGAATTATTTGATGCACTGCTAATAAATGATTTTTCATATTTTCTGTACTGCTTATTGCATCTTAAGTGCCACTTCTTTTTCGAATCGAAGCAAAAACAGGACAAACACTACCACGAACTACACTGAAAAAAAGGTTCCATGCGGAACTTAAAAGGTTTCGTGGTGCTTTACTATACTTCAAAAGGTTTCGATCGGAAACACAAAACCTTATAGTGGTTCAGTTCCATCAGAGGTTTCGCGAAAAACCTTGTCAAGGTTTTCGGATTCAACAATGTGTCGTAATAAACCTTTTTAAGGTTTGAAATTCAACAAGGTTTTGTAAAATACTGCTA
>CAJNYU010003586.1:23195-74085 GCA_905331475.1 Rotaria socialis
CTGAAAGGAATGTTGGAGAAAAACTGAGACCGCCATTTTTGCCGATGCATCCGTTACTTATGATATTTTTTGTAATCATATGAATTATGTGATCTTATGAAATTTATCAAGAAATCAAAGTCATACTGTGTACGTGTAGGTAAATTTTTCTAAATACTGCATTAAGTTTCAATCTTATTAGTCTCAAGTATGATTAAAAGATAGTTCATCGGATTATGTCGGTCCAGACAAATCAACGGGTCGGGTCGGGCCAGACCGTTGTGATTAATGTGTCGGTCCGGGCGGGCCCGTCTAGCTGGCGGGCCGCAACGGGTCGGGTCGGTCCATGAAAAATTGGACCGTTGCGACCCCTGCTAGCAACGAGGTTCGGCTACCGTTAGAAACAAGTGAATAGATAATAATCTAATTACAGATCTTATAAATAAATTAGAATTTCATTTAATTAATTTTGCACTAGCTTAGTGAGTTTCAAAGTTTATTTAGCCTTAATATATGAAAGATTTTTTTATGAGGTCCTTGTCATCGGAATCTGATGGAATCCGGTCAAATATATGCTGAAGCCCTTGGGAACCGGGATCATCCGGTAGTCCGGGTCGACCGGTTGCGATAATGTTCGGTTGTATTATTCGACAGGAAACGACCGAACCATTTTCCTTTGAACTCCGGTCCGGATTCCGGGAGCAGCAATTCCGGCGAAATCCCTGTCGGATCCTGGCAGATTTTAATGGGAAACATGCCGGCTTCTGGAGTGATCCGGTGCTGGTTCCGATGGGCTCCGGCAGGATCCGGAGGCAGGATCGAGTGTCTTGGATATGAGAAAGAGAAAGTTGTCGTCGATTTCAATTAGAAGAATATCATATTATTGTGATGACAAATAAAAATTATATATGGTGATGTACTGGTTAAAGTTGGATGTAAATAGTTTACAACAATTTTAATACTTGCTCTAATATCTTTCGGTTGAAAAAAAACAAATTTGAATAAAATATTCTTGTAGATAAAATCACAAATAACGTCTCGTTTAGGAATGTTTCAGATTGAAGCGCTACGTCATAAAGACGTGTTTTTTGTCATTAAGTAATTAATCATTAGAATACGCTAAGTACAGCGAAATTACGAAATAAATGCTGATATACTAATGAGTATCCGTCTGCTTTCAATCTTCACATACATATACGCACTGATGCACTTAAATCGAGGCTTTTTTCTTGTATTGCTATTTGTTTTTGATATTCATAATAATTAATTAGCATATCTGAAGAAAATCTCCCATTTTCCATCTAAATTAATAAATTGTTATAGTTATTTGTTTTCTGAATATCAAATTTATCTATTAAATTCGAAAATGATATTTGTTTCTGTTTAAATAAGATATTCTTCTTAATGTGTAAAATATTTTTAATAGCTCTATTTAAATATCAATTTGATAATATATAGTAATGAGAAAAAGTAACACTATCAAAAACGATTATCATATGAATAATATCATTAAAAATTCTGTAGTTGAACTAAAAGTCAATCAATCAATTAAACTCAAAATTATCAAAGTATATATGAATATGATTATTTCAATAAATTCTTTAGATGTATGTCATTTGTGTACATTCAATATCCACGACTATTTCATTACCAATCTTGAGAAATTTTCTTTTTTTTTAGCTGACAATTTCTCGTTTAAATGAAACTTAAGAAAAGAGTAGACCATCCTATGTTGAAACACGGACTGTTTTCAAATAAAATATTGAGAGGAACGCTCATCATTATATATTATCTTATTAGTTTGAGAAGAATTC
The DNA here is from genome assembly GCA_905331475.1 of Rotaria socialis. NCBI lineage: Eukaryota > Metazoa > Rotifera > Eurotatoria > Philodinida > Philodinidae > Rotaria > Rotaria socialis. The sequence continues at coordinate 24,989 of CAJNYU010003586.1, forward strand.
GCCAAATTGTTACAATTCAAGCACATGAATATCGTATCTAAACTTTTTAACTAAGGGCATATTTAGTTTTTGTTAAAATTCTTTCAACATAAATATTTTATCATTTATAATCAGTTTTCATGTTCAATTTTGAAAAGATTTTATGTTTAGTGTAAATTTCTGTAAATTATTTCTCATTTTAATGAATCATTAATGATTAATGAATATTATTGACAACTATAATAGTTTCAATCAAATTACAGTTCTAATGTTAATTCTTCATTTAAATTAATAAAATAGAAGTGAAAAGAAATTATCTTTTCTAACTATTCAATATATTTATTCCCATATTTCTCATTCATTGAATTACGTATATTTATTTAATATAAACGATTTATTTTCTCGGCTATAACGAGAGTCACAGGTAATAGAATGATTTCGTCTTTGTATTAGTGAGCGCATGTACATTTATGTGTCCATATTTATTAAAGGTGATTTGTAAAGTTGCATTGGAAGTAATCAGAATTGAGGAACCCGAATTAGTTATACTTTGCCAAAGCTATATCTTCGATTTTTGTTATGAGAGACACTTGTTGCAATTTGAGAAGAATTCTTTGTTGTTAAAGTACACTTCGTTCGATTAATGATGTAGCTAAATGATAGTAAAATTCCGGCGTACATCAACGAACGACTCATTTCTGATATCAACAATTTACTTGCATTTTACTTGACAAGCAATCTGCATTAGAGTATAAGCTTTTTCTTTGAGATGATACTCGAAAAAACTCAATGGAAAATTTCAATATAATGTGGGAATAATGCTAGAACGTCAATGGAGCTCTTTAAGCTATAAATAGATTACAAAAATCGTTGGTTTAGAATTACTGAAAAAACATATCTTAAGGATTTTTGTTTTCATTGATCGAAAGGAAACTGAAGTGACATAAAATCATGATTGATATTCATATATAAGATATCGACTCACATGTAAATATCCATCATTCTATCCATATTTTCTAATATAGAAAACTGTCGCATTGTTTAGGACTACAAAGCAATATAGAGTATACTGCAAGAACTGAACATTCAATCTAGCGAACGATTCATTGTTTTCGAAACATATAAATATAAGTTTTTATATGATTTTAGCTGATTTTTTAATATTACCCGTTAGCTTTTTTCTATTAATTTCTTGTTTAATTTAAAATATAAATTATCAAATATCAGAATGAAAATCTCAAAAAATTATTTAAAAATAAAACTGCAAACTTCTCACTGACATCATTTTTTATTTAATTTTGTAATTGTTAAAATATCTTTTGAACAAATTTATTTATTCTTTTAATTTAATTTTCATTACGCGTTCAAATTATCACTATCGAAATTCTATCAAGATGATAACATTTTTAAGAAATATATTAAGGACTTTTTATTTTTAAATAAAAAATAAAACCCATCTATCATATTTCAGTAGAAATTTTAAGAATTTATTTAAAAAAATAAACTTCTATAGGAAACAACAGAAATAAAATTATGTTATTCAGAAAAAAAAACAAAGAAATATGAATAGGAAATTTTAAAGATAAAAAATTTATTTAAATAGTTTTCAATAGAAAGTTTCTTTGTTTCGTTTAACAAAATTTATTAATTTTACTTTGAATTTTTTACTTGAAATTATCATTAGAATTTATACAATGATTGGTATGCATATAAAAATAAATATGTTCAAGTCAATATTCCCTATAAAAATAATGATGAACAAATTTACTTGAGTATAAAAATCGATCAATATAATTTAATACTTACATTAAGAAATCAATATAATTCATTGACTTATTCAAAATAACTTTGAATTAAATTAAATTAAAAGAAAAGAAATTGTTTTTATCTTCTTGTTTCTAAAAAAAACCTTTCATTCGCTCATGAAAATCGATGAGAAACAAATCGTCGATAAATTTATAAAAGAAATTATTCATATAGAAATTGTAGGAATCGTCGATATTGTTCAAAATAATGTCATTGAGTAGATAACATGCATTATATATTTCTAAAGATTATTACATAAGAAAACGTCACATCGTATCTAAATAGAAAAGCAAACCGAAAAGAAAAATAAGAGAAAAAACTAAAAACAATACAAAATGATTAATATTGTTTTTTAAATGTACGCCATGTTTGACTTGGCGTATATTGCACACCTTTTCCAAATAATTGTACAACTTGCATTCCATTATTAAGATACTTCTTTTGCCAATTTTCATCCGTATTTATCATAAATCCTTCACATTGATTATCTGAATTACAATGTGATACAGCATCAACTATTGATAATATACAATTCATATCTTTATTATTATCGAATCTATTTCGGTGATTTGAACATAAATAAGATGAACTTTTTTCAACAACATTTGATTTACTAACAAATTCATAATTAAAATTTTCTGAATTATAGCATTTATCTTCATTTCTATTAATAAATAAATAAAAGTAGTATTAATAGAATTTATTGATTTAATCATACTAACGTATTTTCACATGTTGATTTCCCATAAAGAACAGGAGAACGACGAGTTTGATTTTGTTTTTCATAACTACTCCATTCTGTTAATAAACATGGTATAGATTTCTCACCGTGTTTAGATAAATGAACAGCAACTTGTCCATTTTTATCATACTTCTTATGAAACCATTCAGCTGTTGTCATTGTATATCCACCACAATTTGAATCAGAATTACAATGAGCAAGAGCATCGGAAAACAACATAATACACCATTCTGAGCCACCCATATTTGATTTATGATCAGTACATTTATATGTCGAACAATTATAGCATTCTCCATCACGAAGACGAAGATAATTAAAATATTTCCCATTTCTTTAAAGAAACATAAATAAATAAATAAATAAATAAATAAAATTTCTTCTTCATTATTACTTGTCATTTGAATGTTTGATAGGTTCATCTTTATTATCTATCATCATTGAAATTTTTATTTTGTCATCAGTTAATTCTTCAGCAATACTTGTCATTATCGAACAACACATTATTATTATCACAACAAATAATAAAACTAATATATTCGACTTCGAAATCATTTTTATTTTTTCTAACCAAATGAATATTCAGAAAAAAAAAACAAGACAACTAACCGCTAAAATATTTTGTCAATGATCAATAAGGAAATAATAAAATATCTACTGAATGACAGTTATGATGAGACTCACAACTATTTATAGAGATGAAAAGAAAAGAAAAGAAAAGAAATCAGAGAGAGAAAAGAGAAGATATGAGATAGATAAAAGAAAAGAGCTTAGTTAATCGTTCTGCGAAACATAGAATATATGAGAGAAATAACGAGACAACCAATATACGCATATATCTATCTTCTCATCGTTTATTCTTACTTGACCCCGAACTGTTTTAACCAATAAGATTTACTCTCAGCTATGCTGCTTCGATATTTATCAGGAGAAATAATCACTGATGTCTTAGGAAAATTCTCCAAGAAAAAGATATCTACTACTTTTTTTTCTTTTCTTTTTCCACATATGTAGAATAGGAAAGAAAAATAACCAAGAGAAAATATCCTTCAGAATATGTTCTGTTAGCACATATCGTCTCCTTTATGGTTAAAAACACTTGAAAATATAGATAAAGACATACGTACAAGATATATTCCAAACTTATATCTGTTCCATATAGCATTATTTCATGAGTTTCTATGCAAATATAATCATAAAAGATAATCGATCGAATTAATTATTAATAGAAGGGATTTATTTAACAAAATCAAATAGAAAAAAAAACACTCAACTCCTATGAAAGTATTTCACATTCGAGATAGAAAAACAAATGCTCTGCTCTGTTCTGAACTCGATTAATTTCTTGATTAAATAAATTTTGTATTCTATATTCTGCTATTGACGGAATATTTTCGTTGACAAATCTTGCTAAATACTTTTTGTTTTTCTATTAGTGATATAAGAAAGGTGTCGTTTTCTTCTTCTGTAAAATTGCATTTTTATGTTTCTTTCATTTGATGGAACAGTTGAGATTCGGAATCATTGAACGAATTCTTGTCTTGTGATACAAATAGAATATATTATCATTCAAGATTCTTTTTATAAAACAGATTAAAAATCTAAATAGTGAAATCGATAAAATAGTAATAGAAATATAATTGAGAAAAAAACGAAGAATATATTATATTATAGAATTGTTTTGGGCTTTATGTGATTTTTAATTTTCTATGTAAGTACGAATAAATGATAATAATGAATCATTGACAACAATTTTTTTTTCTTCAAATAAATTTCAATAATAAAATTTCTTAAGCAAATAAAGTAATTGAGAATTATTTTTAAAATTCGATTATAGAATAGAAATTGATTTCCACATAATCTATAGTACTCATTGAAATTGGAAATCTACAAAAATTCTTAGCTATAGTTCATAAAAAATCCGCTCGTTGTATATCCGAACTTAGCTCAGTTGGCAGAGCGGTAGGCTGTAATGGATGAATATCATAGAAACCTATAGGTCCCCAGTTCAAATCTGGGAGTTCGGATTCGTTTTTTTCTTATTCTTCCGTGAGAACGAATATTTCTTTTTTCTACATAAAATAATATAAAATCTGAAGTCTTTATTAATGCGATAAATTAAAATAAATTTGTTTGACTAGAAATAGAACATGTCAACTTTATAAAATGCTAGAAATGAAAGTAAACATTTATCTATATTCCAATCTATTATTCAACCGATCAAGCAACTTTAAAATATGATACTCAAAAGAATACACGTGAAAATGAAGATTTTTCTATATGATTATTTAAATTTTCAACTTCAAAAATAATTACAACTGGATAAAATTTTTATTGAAAAATTAAGTTTTAGTAAACAGCTAATTCAAAATGAAAAACTTATCTAGATTAAAAGTAATATTATTTTATTTAAAAGAGATGTTCATATTTAAGAAAAAAAGAAGGCTTAGTTTATCATAATAATAATAAAACGAATTTATTTTTGTTGAAGAATATCTTTACATTCTTGAACATCTCTGTCATCACAAAGAGCAGCAGCATCTTTCCCTTCCTTATTTTTAATAGTTACATCGGCATTAGCTGCAACAAGTGATTTAACAATTCGAGGTTTATTGAAAAAACAAGCAACCATTAATGGAGTATTTCCTCGTTGATCTTGAATATTAATATCTAAACCAGCTTTTATTAATAAATCAACACATTCTGGGCTATCAATCATTCCTTCAAAGAAACAAGAAATAATAATAATAATAATCATTTATAATAAAACAAACCAGCAGCAGCAAAATGCAAAATAGTTCCACCAGCTTCATTTTTAACATCAGTTTTGGTTTGTGGATAATCAAGTAATTTTTTCAAAATTTTATCTCGATTTTGTCTTGCAGCAATACTCAATGGTCTTTCACCCATAAAAACAACATTTGGATCAACATTAGCTTCAATTAATACATCTACACATTCTGAACGATCATTAATAACTGCTCTATATAGAAATAATAATTGAAAAGACAATCATACTATCGATATTTGATATCAAACTTGTGAATAGGTGTTAATTGATGTTTATCAGGATGATTGACATTGGCACCATTTTTAATCATTAATCGTATAAGTTGTGCACGTTCTGTTTCTGTTATTGTTTGTCCTTTATATGGACCATCAACAAGAACATGAATTGCTGTTAAATTATGTTCCCTTTCAGTTTCATTAGGATCAGCGCCATTCTAAAGAAATTCTTACATAAAACTTATTACTGCTATTATTATTATATTTACATCAAGTAAAAATTTAATTGTTTGATAATCTCCTTCAAAACATGCGATTATTAAGATTGTAACTTTTGCTCGGGTTTCACCAGTTTTGTCATCATAAATATCAATTAAACCACTGGCTGAACCTTTATCAATTGCTTGTTTTAATTTAGCTAATTTTTCTTGACTATTTGTATTTGATCTATCAATTGTCCAAAGTGCTTTTAAACGATCATCAAATTTATCATAAAATGGATGATTTTGACGACTAATATTGATAAAATAAATAAATATTTACATTAAATAATAAACAAACCTCATCGTATTGGCTAGTTATTGTCTCTTTAAATAAATTGGGATCAATAGAAAAATATGTGAAACTTATTCTCGATAAACATTTATTTATATAATAAGATAACTAATCAAAGAAAAACAAAATCATTGTTGCATGACAAAGATTTTATATTCGATAGACAAACCCGGTAAACCAAATATATTTATTCAATGAAGATCCAATGATTGCTTAGTATTTTTTCTCTCTATTTTTCATATTACTCATTTACTCGAATATAGTCATAATTATTCATTTATTTTTATTTCACCTTGAAAAATAGGCATATTTTTTATATTGACTGAGAAAATAACTATCAATATGATATTTATAGGAAAAGAAATAAATACAAATCTATTCTATGAGAGGCAAAACATAATTATATCAAATGACGATTTAATTTTTCGTCTTTTCATATTTATTAATGATTTGCAACGAGAAAATTTTTCTTTTTATCATATTGATCTACTCACATTAATAACAAATAAGCGTTGAACTCAATAGAATAGAAATTTGCACTTCTATACATCCGGATAACTCTTGCAGGTATATTATCAAAAATCGATTATGAAGAAGTAAGATAAATTATTATTTATTTCTATAGAATAAAGGAGAAAACAAAAGGGTGTGGGCGAATGTTAGCCTTTCCCTTCCCCACACCCACACCCTCAAGCTCAAGATATTCTTGAATATCCTGCATCATCAAATTCATTGATTTCTGATGCACGTTCAGGTGATATTTTTCAATTTCCTCTATCAAAGAAAATAAAATAAAATGATAAACTCGATTATCGTCAATCATCAACAGCTCGAATAATTAACAGTAGCTTTCAAGATGATAATACGAATCGTCCTCAATCAGCAATAAATCTTCCTATTTCAAGTGTAAGTTGAGCGAATAAAAGAAAATAAGCATAGCTGACTAGTCTTGATATCTCTCGCGCTCTCTCTCTGTATTCATTATTCTCTTTAAACAACTTCCTTTTTCTTTCCTCCACGTTTGATTACAAATCCCAGAATAATTCAAGAAATTTTTGTTGAGAAAATGGCCGAGAAGGAAGAGGTGCATACTTCCTTTATTTTTTTTCTTTACTAATAATAATATCTTCTTTTTTTTCAGAGTTTAAATGATAAGATTTCGATACAACTAAACGAACCTGCCATGAAATGGTACGGAAAGCTGATCGACAACGAATATTTAAGCGAAATGGCGAAAATTGTTGGCGGTGGAAAACATTAACTATTTCCTGATTCTTTTCTCTTCATCAAGTCTTATCTTTTTCTTTCTTTTTGTGAATCATCATTATTGATTTTTTGTGATCACTTGATATGAAAATAAACTCAACATTTCCAAAAAACAGTTATAAATTTTATATCAGATATGACTTGATTTCGAGCGAAGCTTATTACAAATCTTCAATGTCTCTTAAGATGAATATGATATAAAATAGGATTGACATGGTGATGTGCGCCTTTTCTATTATCTCGTTTTTTTTCTTGATTTTCAATGGATGAATTCTATTCGTTAGTTCTTTCTGAATAAACCCTTTTTATAAAAATGTTCATTCTTAGAATCTGATGAAATTTGATCAACTGCTGCTGGACCATTTCGACCATCAATAGAAAAAAATTGCCAAGTTATTAATGTTCAACACAATTGGAAATTGTCGATAAACTTGAACGAAATGCTGTTGGAAAAGTGAATAAAAAAGTATTGAATTCTAAAGTTTTACGTATATCTTATATATAAGAATAGTTGGTTTATTCTTATTCAAAGAAAACCTATCTTTTTCTTGTACACTGTCTCGAGATTGAAGATAAATAATTCAAAGTACACTGGATGTAATCTGATGAAATCATTTTGATTGGGACCTTCTTTTTATAGATGGCTTATGCTCGTATTGTTCTTTTTTCATTCAAAATCTTCTTTTCGATTATCGTCTACATCACGTCCTATTTATTACGAATCCGTTTTACAATATGCAAATAATATAGCATTACTTGATCATTCATCTTTGTATACATATAGTCAACTTTATTTACGTTAACGTCAACTTTCTCGTTGTCTTATTCCATTTAGCCAACAACAAAAATCAACTGACAATATTTCAAATAAACGTCATGCTCAAATTGGTATTTTATGTCCAAATGATGTTTCATTTAATGTTGCTATGTAGGCTTCAAGAGTGGTTGGTGCAATTGTGGTACCATTATCATCACATCATCCACCTGCATCACTTGCTTATTTTCTTATTGATGCATAATGTCGAGGAGCTATTGTAAGTGATGATCGTAGTAATGAATTAATTAAATCAACATAAACAAGCCCACAAGTACAATACTTCCAGATGAAAATATTAGTGATGATCTTTTATTATTAAGGACAACTATTGATTGAACTGAACGCTCAAATGCTTTAATTATACATACTACATATTTTACCTGTTCATCATGTTCATGGTCTTGTAAATGGACTTTTAACACCACTTTTATCGGTGCTACAGTTATCATGCGTCCATATGCGACGGAACGATTTTCCTCTAGGGTAGGCTCAATTTTCTAGCTAAATGAGATAGAGAAGCGGCAGGACTGCCATGATCATTCCAACTTTGAGAGGGGGCGGTGTAAAATATTTTTTCTTCAAGATGCTGTGCTCAAGGATGTCGCGAGAACCCAAAAATTGTCAGCGAGAGTGGCCAGTGTTACCAGATCCACCTGATTTCGAAACCTTTTCAGGATTCCCCACATTTTTCTCGTTTTTTATTGGTTTTTCTCAATGTTTTCGAAGGTTTTTGCAATTTTTCGGATTATTCAGAATTTTCAGATTTAAACTTCGGATTTTTGACTTTAGCATCTGGCATCACTGAGGATAATTGATAAAATCGTGCTTAAGGTAGTGTAAATTTCATTTTGTGAAATACAATGCAAGACAATTTTTTTAATATTGGGGGTGTTACATCCCAGTCACTTCTTCATCAACGCATTCTTGGGTAGCTGATCAAGAATCAACTTTCGCTACCTTTTTTCAATGTTGATTTCTTGGTAGATTTAAATTTTATGAAGCCCAATGAATATCTTGTCGACTTCCAGTTCGTATTGGTGCTACAGAAAATATGAGCTAACTTTGCAATAATACGTCATATGTTACTGGCATTGTAAGTCATAATTGAAAACTAAACAATAATGAAAGACTTAGATATAATTGAGCCTACTCAAGCCTACCCTATTCCAGACTAGGGTAGGCTCAAGTTTCGTGAGCCTATGCATGCGTCCTCAATTTGATGCATCAAATGTTATAGACAATTATTGTGTAAATTCATTTTTTTAATTTTATTTAGACATGGGAACATTTATTTCAACCAGGTTTTGAACGACATGTAACAGTTCTTGCAGCTGTACCAATAATATATTTAAAGCTTATACTTGACGATGAAAGAAAATTAGCACGACATCCTCAAACAAAAGAATTTGTTCGTGAACAATGTTCGCAAACGACTCGTTTAATGATGTGTGATTCAGCTTCATTACCTGAAAGTATTCGTCGACGATAGTATGAAATAACTGGTCATCATCTTCTTGAACGTTATGGAATAACTGAATGTGGTCTAGCATTAACAAATCCATCAAAAGGAGAAAGAATTCCAGGTTTCGATTTAAAAAGGATTGTGTTTTAATGATAATTAATTCTAATTATATACTGTTGGTCAACCAATGCCTGGCATCATCTATGAGTTATGAAACACTAGTAGAAGCTGATAGTGATAATACAAAAGTTGAAATACAAAGTAAATTTCTTTGAAAATAGACAAGAACTTATTAATTATCAATGATTATTAAGATATAGATGAACCTGTTGAAGGTGAACTTCTAATTCAAAGTCCAACTTTATTTAAAGAATATTGGCGAAAACGTAATGAAACACATGCAACATTTACAATTGATGATAGATTTTTAAAAACAGATGATATATGTCGTTATGATTCTGAAAAAAATATTTTCAATTCGTGACAGACAATCAATGGATATTATTAAACGTTCTGGTCATAGAATATCTGCATTAGATATTGAACGTATTTTATTAGAACCAGAGCTCGGACAAGTACAAGTATAGTAAGTAAAAGTATTTCACTTTTACTCGAAAAAGAAAGTTTGTACTTTTACTTATGCTGCAAAGCAAGTACTGCTATATGTACTTGCCTATGCACAAGTATACTTGCTTTTGTACTTGTACCTGAAAAAAAAGTATTTGTACTTGCACTTGCCTCTAATAAATTCGTTAGAATACTTGTACTTAAATAAATACGCTTGTACTTATACTTGTACTTGCATTTATACTTCTACTTGGGTTTGTACTTATCCTTTGACAGTTGTGTTGTTATGCCTTTTGCCGTGGAGCACCTATGCACGATTCTATTCTTTAGTTTTATAACAAAAAATTACTTTAACCTATACGCATCATCATATGCATCATGTTATCTATCTAAGAAAGTAATGGATATAAGCATATTTATGCTTTTCTGTCTTTCAAATGTATTTGCAAGTCTTTCTAGGTGTTTGTAAAAATCATCTTCACGTATTTCTCAAAGAGAATAAAATATATAGACAGGTAAAAATATGTGAAAATATTTGAGAATACATCGGCAACACATAGTAAATATATATAGAAATGCATAAAAATACAAATATAATGCTTTTTATTTCCCGTTCTGTCACCTCCAATAACCTTAAGGAAAATGTTGTAGCATCATCAGTTCCAAGTTTAAGAAAAAACAGTGGTATTAAAATCCTAACTTCCTTTTCTTTCATAGCGAGATTCGTCAAACACTGTTTGTTTCAATTGTTATGGTTTCTTCAAGCTCGTACATTATACTGATAAATTACAATGCAAATAAGAATTGTTGTAGTGTATTAGAAAACTCATCTATAAACATCAAGTATAATTTAGGTCGATTATCGCATCCAAAATTCACAAACACTAGCACATGATGCTACAGTGAATTTTTAAAACGCTACCGACATGATTATTTTTTAATGCTGATTCTTAAATTTTGGCAAAGAATTTTCAGTGAAAAATGTTTTTAAATACGTATGTGCAAGTGAAAAATGTTTTTGAATACGTATGTGTATAATGATTATTTCTTTGAAAGTAGGATTTACATGATTTAATTCATCCTGAGAATATTGAACTTATAGAAACAACTTATCAGATCTACTTTGACTATGCTGAAATTTCAAAAGCTTGACTATACTGCGCACGTAAATTACCTTTTCGCAAAAGTTTATGGTCAAATAAATTTTTTTTCTATATAAACATATCATTTTATTCTAACTCGATTTATTTTCTTGTTCATAAATCACGTCCAAAATATCACGATTATACGTAAATAAATTTCACAAAATGAATAATCATGTATAGTTAAAGCTTATCACAGTAACCTTGTTTATTGAAAGCCAAAATGTTAAATAAACAATTAATCAATGGATAAAAAAAGATAACCTCATATACTGACCATATGAATTTCAACCTTTCCTTCGAAATACCGTTTCATATAAGTATTGAGCTCGAAAACAAAATTACGTAACAAAAAACTTTTTAAAGTAAATATATTAAGTACAAGTACAAGTATAATACACGTACAAGTACCAAGTGTAGTACTTATGCTGAAAGTACAAGTATTAGTACTTGGTACTTGCTCAAGTAACAGGTACTAATGCAAGTACTAAGTATATATTTTGAAGTACAAGTACGAGTACCAAATCCATCTGATGAGTACTTATACTTGTACTTGAATTTTGTACCAAGTATTTGTTACTTGTACTTATACTCGAAAAAGTACAAAAAGTACGAGTACAAATACTTTCGTCCGAGCTCTGGGCGGAACAAATGATTTAGCTTATAGGAAATCAGCTCAAATAATATTTAGTCAAGGCTTAAAAGTCATGTATGATATGGTTCTCCAAAGAACAAATCAAGATACAAAATTATCCGTGATGACTGTTATTGAAAATGGTTATTATTCACCTGACAGTAATTATGATCAACAAAGACAAATTTTAAATGAAATGATTAGAAACTACGCTGAAAATCATCACGATCAAAATAGAATATGTCTTGTTGATCTTGATAAAAATATTAAGTATCATAGTATTGAAGATGTAAATCAAAGAAACATTATTTGGGATGATTTTGTTCATCTAACAGCAGATGGCTATGATCAAATGGCTAAAATTATTTTTCAAGAAATTTATAAAAATATAAACTAATAATGATAAAATGGCAATGTTTTCGACTCTGTCTCATCTTGCCATTTGGGTTCTCTTTGATCTTTGCTCATGATTTCTTAAATCTAAAAAGAGATAACAAAACTGTTAGCTATTTTCATGATTATCCATATAGAATAATATGTTGCGGACATGGATCAGTTTAAATAAAATCGATAAGATAATTTAAATGAAACTTATCGATGTATTTACTGATCATTGTCTAATCATCAATTTTTTTCTATGGGCAATTCATTTTGAAAAGGCATGAAAACGAAATCTGCATAGAATAGATGAATGGGAAACACTCAACGTTGTTTTTTTTTATTGCGTAAACATATAACTGTTGGTAGTTATAAATATTGATAACTTGTGAAGATTTCTTATTATTCTATTTTATGCCAATTTTTTATTTCTATCAAATAGAATTATGATTTATTTTCGTTCCATTAATTTTTATTAGAGTATTTTTATAAGAGCTTAATATTAAAGAATAAATATTATATGTTTGTCGCAGTAGAACTAAATAGATCCAGTTTGATAATTCTTTAGAAAATTATATTTTTATAAGACGTGCCCTGTTGACTCTTTTGGTTGTAGTCTAAAGCATTGATTTTGTTCTTTTATCCATTTTGAAAGAAATTTTCTTAAGAAATCTTGTGGTTATTCTTAGACTTTTTTGTGATAAATACTATTTGAAGTTTTTGAGAAGCAAGAATCATACACTGCATTCGGGACTTGTAACTAAGTTAAATCCAGTTCAGTCTCTAATTGAAAAGTAGTAGTGATTCTCTAGAAAAACTAATCCCGATGAAAAGAGAGATACTTCAAATTAGAACTAAAAGGCAAAAGGCGATCTCATTTTAAAGATCGCATCGATAATGTATATTTATTGATTATAGAAGACTTCAATGGTTTGATTGGATGATTAAAATGAGAAAATTTCTTCCACACTGCAAAAAAATGTAATAAAACTACCAAAGCAAAATTTGATATCTTTTGTTTTTTCTATACATTGATAATTGATTGTTTTAAATGTTAATAAAAAAATGAAGAAAGGTTAGATGAATTTTTTCTTGTTTTTAATAAATTTGATATTTTTGATCAATTATTAGTTGCGAATTTTATTTTTATTATCAAAGTAAATCCTTATAAAAGTTCTTTTCAAGATCAAACTAAATTAGATTAATGACTCGAAGAAAAACGTCAAGTAAAACCAATGCAATAAATTTTGAAAAGGCTTAACTCATCATACTGGAGATTAAGTGAAGAAAAAAGATCGTTGCATTTAAACGACGTATTATCAAACATTTCAAATATGCATTTTTGTTTTCATTGAATACTGTTGACGCTCAAGAAAAAAAGAAACTTTGAAATAATTATGTTTGATGAAAACATTTTGTAAAATTATTTGTAAACTGACAAATAACAAATCTATTCCATATAGATTTATCAGAGAGTAATTCAATATATTTCGTTTCGTTTATTGTTGAATGATTGAATTATCATATAAAAATAATGATAATATGATTTTGTTTTTGTAAATAATGTTTTCATCTTTACGTGATTTATGGAAAATGTTTTTGGTATGCGCACATAGACCGAACGTGAACAATATCAAAAGCTTGTTACTCTATATAATTATTTAGGTGTTTTAAAACAAGGGAAAACAAATAAGCTTCATCTCATTTTTAGACATACACTAAAAGAAAATGAAAAAAATTATTTTTTTTAGGTTTTGCAATTTACTGATTAATTTTGAAAACACTTGTTAACCTATATTTTTATTCGTTTATTCAATCATTTCCCTTTTTTTCTTTCTTCAACTAAACCCCTACACAGAATAGAAGTCCATCCCCTGAGTTAGATTTCTCCGTTGAAAATCAAAGTTTGCTTCATGTACAATTAACTAAAAACGATGAAAAATGAAAGGATGAACATTTTTCTATCAAATAACGCAAAAACTGGCATCAGGGCATGCTTTGCTACAAAATTATAGCTTGCGGAACAGAGACGCCACCCATGGACTTCTATTCTGTAGGGGAGTTTAATGTTAAGAAAAAGAAAGACGAGATCCCGTTTGTCTCTTAGCTCTTTAATGATCTTGAGCTTTATTGATTCTATTATGAAGAGGCATCTGTTTTTATCTGTTAACAATTTTATCTTTTGCTGTTGTGTTACTGTCATGCCGTCTAATCCATATTGATCAGATTTATTATGAATGCAATTGAAATATATTTTCTTCATGTCATTTATCAATACTGATCTATGTAAATATTCTTCAGAATTAGTATGCGTGATCAATATGCTAGTGGCCTTTCTAAAATGACTGGAAAAAAAAGAAAGGACAAATACTCGACGTCCAATCAATATTTTTTAATGAAAAAATGGAAATAAAACAGAAAAACATCAGGGTTAGTACTTAATAAACAATAGAAATAAAATGGAAACTATATTGTGTATTTTTAATAATTATTTTCTTACTACTTTTGGATTTTATTGGAAAATAAATTTGAGTGAGATTTGTCTTATGCGAAGATAGCTTTATTGCGTTATAACATAATAAAGAAAAAAATAAGATATTTTTATTATCCAAGTAAGTTAATATTAAATTAATACTCTTATTTTCAGTTTTATTTAAAATAAAGTTAATTAATAATATGCGTATCTCTTTAGGCTTTTCTGCGTGACTTAACAGAAAAAGTAGTATTGTTTATACTCGATTGGAAAAATTTCTTTTCAAAATTTATTAATCGATTTTAATCATTTTCAACGAATATTTGCTTTGAAAAAAAATGTAATCATTGAATAACTTATAGAATAATGTTTAAGAATATTCAGATGAATTCAGAAGATTTTTCTTCTAATGATTTTATTGAAAATAAACTTCTCTAAGATATTTCGAACTTTCTCGGATATGATTATATTCTTATTTTTTTATCTAATATAAGAGCGATAAATGATGCAAGAAAAAAAGATTAATTAGGCAGAAGATGACTATTTTATCAAACTTGATGCTTTACTGAATAGAAAATAAAAATATCAATCTTCTATTTCATATATCGTCATAAGACATATATATATATATATAATTTTATGTTTATTTAATACATTCAGAATACTGTAACACTCTAGACAAAGAAAAAAGAAAATGAATTTCAATATATAAAGTTACTGAAACGTTTTCTTGTCATCCAGAAACTTGATTTTTCATTGTTGTCATTATGAATAAGATCGAATTAACTAGAAAATAGGTAGTCATCAGATATTTGTATGATATATTAAATGAAATACAGATCAATAATTTTAGAGAAAACTATGTGAATAACGAGTAAAACAAATTTGAAAAAGGTCATCATATTTTATATAACATTTATGCATTGAAGAAATATAGACAATGATTGACGAGAAGAAAAAAACAATGGAATCCATTCAATTACTTGTAAGTATCATATTGACTAGTAGATATTTCTAATTAAGTACATGTTTTCATATTTCTAGACAATCCATTTCAGAAATATATTGACATTTTAGTTTGTTTTTTCAACTTTTTATCTAACTGATCAATATCAAACAAGAATGATTAGATTTTCGTATAATTATCGAGATTTATTACAAATCTTTTTTTTTCTTCTCCGGAGAACAATAATAAAAACAACAAAAAAAGGATATAAATTGATATATAAGAGACTGATATATTCTATTCGAAACGAGATTCGGGTTTTATTATTTTTGATTATGAATATTATTTTACATATGAGTCGACATGACACAAACAAAATACTTTTTTTCTACGTTATCATGACTTAAACATCTTCAGGGCATGAAAAAATTACTGACTTTTACAAATAGTCTCAAATAAAAAATTTAATCAAGTCTTTCTTTTTTTCCTTCTAGGAATTATTTAAGTTAAATTAGATGATCAATCATACGCGGTTTCTTTCTCTAAGATAGCTTTTGAAAGTATAGTTTGTATTATCTTGGACTAGAATATTAATCATCTTCATGATCTTACTTAATACAAATCGTTCGAAGAATCATTTCTGATACTAATTTTATCTATTCGAAATCTTCATCATAGAAAATAACCTATTGCATTAACTTTTTATTATATTTTCGACTAATTAAAATCTTTTTATATAGTATGATTAAAAGTAAATCATTTGCAACTAATTCATTGATTTGCTTAAAAGAAACATTTTCTGTTTTTTTT
The DNA here is from genome assembly GCA_905331475.1 of Rotaria socialis. Lineage (NCBI taxonomy): Eukaryota > Metazoa > Rotifera > Eurotatoria > Philodinida > Philodinidae > Rotaria > Rotaria socialis. The sequence continues at coordinate 41,569 of CAJNYU010003586.1, forward strand.
AGAGAAACTTTTGTGTAATACTGATTCCTAGAAGACATTTTTGCATTTATATGAATTTAATTTTTTATGAATATCCATGTTAAGAAATAATTTATTTTGATAAGTCCTATGAAACTAACTTTATCAGCTCTATCAAATTAAAAATTATTCTTTAAAAATTTTCTTGATTGAATAAAATTTACATCAATTAATGATGAAGTGTGAAGTTGAAATCTACTTTTATTTTATGTATTGACTATGTTCCTGTAGTCAACTGGATAAACAAAGTTAATCAATAGAAACAATTATTAATAATTGATTTTAATATTTCTTAAGTAAAACAGTCAGTTTTCCAATGAAAAATAATTTTAAGAAGTCTTTTCAAATAAATAGACTGTGCATGACTAATGATATAGGCTTTGAATTATTTTCAAGAAAAAAACACGATTAGCGTAATTTTTAACAGTTCAAACACAAATCGAAATAATTTTTATTCTCGTCAAGTAGATGGTCACGGCATTAATTAAATATTCATGTATATAGAAATGATTATTATTATCATCGTGAGTTGTCATTATTCGATATATTTAATTTACGCACTAAAATTTATACAGAAAACAAAACGTTTTGTTAACATTTGTTTTTGAGTACTCGTATGAATAAACGAGAATTTAAATAAAAAACAATTTGCAAACTGAGTTAAATATTTTTTGTTTTTCCATCCAATAAAATTTATTGTTTTGAAAGATCACTGTACAACTTGTTTCTTAATATATATTCTATAAATTTTACAAAAATTTCAGCAATCAACATAACTATTTTATTTTAGATAAATCATTAAAAAGATGTAATAATGAATAAAAGTGAAAATAAAGTATATCTTCCAATAAATATAAATGTAAATTATCTTTTAACATGCTTATTTATTTTAATTGCATTAATTGGTATATTGGGTAACATATTAGTAATAATATCAGTACAAATTGATACTCATATGAGACGATCATTAACGAATCGTCTTATTGTTCATGTTGCTTGCTGCGATTTAATAATATTATTATTTAATATTCCTGATATAATACAATTTGTATCATCAACAAATGGAAATTGGATTCTCAGTGAAATAGCTTGTAAATTAATTCGATCGATTCTTGTTTTAGCTCAATATTCATCTGTATTAACAATGTGCGCTGTCACTATTGAAAGATTTATTGGTATTGTTTATCCACTGCGTTCGAAATTTCTACGTGAAAAAATATATTTTACTCAAATAACATTTTTTGTCTGGTGTTTTTCATTATTATGTACATCACCAAATCTTATTTATTTGCGTGTTATATCAATATCTTCATCGCGTTGTTCATGTCTTCTTCAATATTCTCGTAAAAATCAATCAGAAAATCAAATGAAATATATTATTCATAAATCAATTGAGTCAACTATTTTTTATTTTATTCCACTTTTATTACAATTATTTTGCTATATAAGAATCGCTAGACAATTATCCAATGTTGATCATACACTTCAAAATTCATTTAATCTAATTAAAAAACACAATAGTCAAAGAACACAGGTTATATTTTCCGCAGTTTTGACAAAATAAATAATTAATAAAAATTTTCGATTTAATTCTAATCTATATAGGATGATATTGATGATGAAGAGGATTTTATTGGTAATGATGAAAATATGGGCAGTAAAATAACAATAGCCAATTCATTTGTAAACTCCTCAAACGGTCGTCATGATCATAATTGTCGACAAGGAAATCGTTTTTTTGTAAAATATCTTTCTGTTAATAATAAATTTTCATTATCAACATTAAAATCTCGTCATGAAACAAACGATGTTTATCAATCGAATGTTACTTATAAAGCATTAAAATCTCGTCGAGGTGTTATTAAAATGTTGAGTGTTGTTGTTCTTATATATTTTACATCATTTAGTCCTCAAGTTCTTGTTTTTATTTTATTTGATACAAATGCAATTCGATCTGTTCCACAATTTATTCAAACACCTTATTTTATGGCTTTTACAATGCTTTTAGTGACAATTAGTTCAGCATCAAATCCAATTGTTTATTCAATATTTTGTTCTAAGTTTCGACAAAATTTTGCAAGAATTTTTCGAAGATTATTCTTTTGTCATCGAAAAAATTTTATTTAAAATTCAAATAGAAAAAAGAAACAGGATCATTACAACAACAAACGTCGAAAAGTACTGGACACCTTTCTCGAAATATAGCCAATAGTTAAACTCAAGACATTTTAATTAGAAATACGAAGAATCTATATTCATAACAACTTCTTTTCTTTTTCAATGAAATAAAATTTTTAGCATCTGATGAAAAAATCGTTTCATATTCTGTATCGATTTCAAATAATTGATAATACATGTCTATTCAGAATTAAAATATTAATGTGTCAATCAAGGAGAAGGAAATATATTAGATAGTAAAGCAAATGTTAAAAAATATTTCATAGATATGATTATTTTAAAGTGGAATTATTATAGTAAAAATAATGAATGAAGTAATGGATTTGGCGATTTTGAATGTTATACGAGATCTCAATTACGAACACAAAATTATCAAAAAAATTTAAAAAAGAAGGGTGGGGTGGGTATGAGTGCGTGGTAATACGCACAACCTAGGTAACGTAAGTCTCTTTTGCCATAAGTAAAACCAATAAATACAGCAGATATTTTCAAATAGTAGGAAAACAGAGTGATGTATCTGTTGGAGGGGAAATTAAAATTCAGGGCAATTTAAATTTTCCCTAAGGGAAATTTTAATTTTAATCTCGCCTAGGACAAATTAAAATTTTTTGTATTTTTTATATAATTTTCGATTTTTCTGAAATAGGTAAAAATGAATGTTGAAATGATAATTCATTGACTCATTTCTTTCCGCCCAACCTATCGTCGAGAGTAGAAACCAAAATTAGAAACTATAAAGAAAACTCTGATTCTTTTCATTTTATTAGCGAGTAAGTTAATACGAAACATTCGATCTTCTCAAAGCAAAAGGAATTCCATGAACAAGCCGGAAAAAATGTGTTGATACTCAAAGTTAATAGATTTATCTTCAACGATTTGTTATTAATAAAGGTTTTAGTTTGTTTTCAAATAAGTTTCGCTCACAAACTACCGTCTCGTATCGTCGAAATAGGAAAGACAATTCGGATTCACATATCTTGGAACACATATTTTGTTCGTTTGACTTAAAAACATGATGAAATTTTTTACACATGCATTTAATTTCTATTCTTCAGAACAACTGTTTATTATTTACTATCTATATAATGTAATGAATGTCTTGGAAAACTAACGATAATTTTCTAGACTACTAAAGTAAAAATCTAAAAAGAGAACCGAAATCAGCCAAATAACTATCTACATAAATATAATTAAAATACGAAGATGGAAATTTTTTCTAAGATCTTTGTTATTAACTACTGAGGATAAATGCATTACACATCATAAATTGTCCATTGGATATATTCTATTATAATTGTTTACTTAAAAAGGAAATTTTAATATTTTCGTTTTTTTCAAAATTTCTTTTCTTGTCAATTTTTCGTTTTGTGTCAATGTTAAAATCTGATCAGCAACTTTGCTGTTATTATTTATTGAGAAACATCTTAAGATGTTATGCACAAAAAAACAGACCGTAAATGTGTGCATGCATACTTTTTTTTGTTTCTTTATTTTTTTCAATGTCAAAAAATACGCAAATTTTTTTTATAACGAAACACCATTTTTTTCTCTATCAACTATAGCACGTCCATGTTTTTTCGACATTCATCCTCAATATCATCCAGGTTTGCATTGTCTTAGTTTTTACATATTTAGTATAAGTATGTAAAAGTATATTATAATATAGCCCATTCGACGAGTCAATCAATTTACGATTACGAATATTACTATATAGAAGTTTATTGATTCCTGATTATGTACGACAAAATGGTGTAGTATGTAAATAAAATCTTTTTTTTATCATTAATACTTTTGAGATAATTAATTAAATGGCATATTCGAATATTTATCTCATAAGTTGTATCATAACGAAAATTTGCTTGCTGATTCAAATTATAAAAACCGAAAATTTGGAAAACATCGTATCAACAACACAAATGTAGCACGGTAAAAAGATATGAAATAATTTTTCATCTAAAGATACCTCATCCTCATAGACACTTGAATATCGAAGGCTCTCAACATTCATTTGAAAATATGATTTCTCGATATGACGATTCATCGTCTGACGACAGAGTATGCCACCGTTCATTAAGTTTTTTATAAGAATTATAAGAATGAATATAGACAATCGATGTGAAATTTCGTCATTCACGAAGCACTCAACTATATACCGATAGAAAACTAATTTCTCCTGTAACAGTAAGATTCGATAAAAAGAACAAATAAATTCATTTTATTTTATTTTATTTTATACTTCATAGTTCAGACGAAGGTCTCAGTATAAGTCATTTGATCGTAATCCACGAGTAAGTTTTTTTCTGGTTTGATCAATAAAAATATTGGCACATTCTTTTTCCTTGGTATCCAAATCTAGAGAAATCGATTTTGTTATTCTCCCATTGATATTTATCAAGCATGTGAAGTCATGATGGTCTATAGAAATGATTTATTAACATCCGATGAAACTGATCAAATCGTAATAAAACAAAAACAAAACAGTAATAATGATGATCAAACAGTAATTGTTTATAAAGGTTGTTTAAAGAACTATGGTAAATTAGACTTTTTATTTTATAAATTTTGAAGAATCTTAATTGATAATGAATTCTATTTTTATAAGATACTTTTTCATTTAAATCTCAACATCCTATTGAATGTCCTTTCAATGTACTATTTTACATCAATGGAAATACTGATGTGCATTTTTCAACCTGTTGTGAATATAAACATCGTCAAGGGGGATTTTTTCTTGGTCAATCATTCGTTATTGAACATATCGTAAAGTCGACTCCTTGTCAAAAGTAATTCAACAATATGCTTTCTAATATTTGATTGCTTCATATTTTAAACAAATTAGATGTCGACGACGAGAAGAAAAAGATAATAAACAGGTAACTAGAAAAATGAATCGTTTTTGAAACTTACTTTTTCTTTTAAGACCATTTCATTGAATTCATTTGATAAACAAAAAGTTTCTCCGGATCGTCGATCTCACAAAAGTAGACAGAAACTAATATCAATAGGAAAAACAATAAATGATGAAAAACAAAAACAAGAGAAAAATAAATCAAATTATATTCAATCAGAGAATATTCATATTCAGTCAATTAACGTAAGTTTTTATTTTTATAAATCAAATTAATTTAGATTTCAATGCAAATTTAAGTCAACGGATAATCAAAATCGAAACCATCAAGGTACATATATTAATAAATTGTTGAATGATTATTTTCTAAGAATAATTTTTAGAAACTTCAAAAGAGAAAACGAAAAAAATTTCATTATCATCCTCATCATCGCCATCATCATTATCAACAGAAATGAAAGAAAATTTATCTTCTCAAGAAGAATTTATTACGCCAAAGCATGAGATTATAAAATCAAAAGGTAGTTTCAAATTTGTTTATTTTTTGTTTCGGTTTGTTTTATATTTGAGTTTGATCAAAACTAGAACATGAAGATGATACTGAAAGTGAATTCAATCAAAAATTAAGAGAAAAAACAATGGTTGATAATGATAATAGTGGAAATTTTTTTCAAGCATTATTATCTATTCTTCAAAGTGGTACGTTATTTATTTGAGTAAAAATGCAATTGATTTTTTTTCAAAGGTCTTCGTCGAATGGACCTACATAAATCAGTAACTCCACGATGCGAAGGAAATGTTGAAAATTTTCTTGTTATTCTTTTTGGTATTAAAGATCAATCAAATTGGAATCGTTCGATTGTAAATTTTATTAAAATATTTGATAGTATTAAAGAATTAAATTCGTTTATTGATACATTAACATATGAAAGAATTATTTTAATTGTTAGTGATTCATTGGCAGAATCCATTGATAATCTATCTCGATTCAATTCCATATATCTTCTTTCAAGTAATGTCACACGAACAACCAATCATTTGAATATACATGGAAATTTTCCGAATCTTAAATCAATTTTTGAAAAAATCAACGAAGAATGTGAAATAGAAAATGATTTTTTTTCCATACAATTTTCATCGACTAATGAAATTCGAAATCAATCATTTTGTTATTCACAACTATTGAAAGAAACTCTTCTTAAAAATGATAATGAATCAAATTTAAAAAAAGATTTCCTCGATTTTTCTCGATTTCATTATAACGGTAATTATATCGAATCAACTCTAATTAATGAATTTGAACAAGATTTTACAATAGAAAAATCAATATGGTGGTATACAAGAAATAGTTTTATTCGTAAAATGCTTAATCGTGCTTTACGTACAGAAGAAATTGATATTCTCTATAAAACAAGATGGTTTATACAAGTGCTTAATCGTCAAATTAAAGAAAATAACTTTTCAGCAACTGTTTATCGTGTTCATCATTATTCTTCTGATCAATTTAAAAAATTCAAAGAACATAACTTAAATAATTTCATTTCATTTAATACTTTTCTTGATTGTACACTTAATCAACCTTCTACTTTTGAAAATATTCCAGGTATGGAAACAATTTTATTTCGAATCAAAACAACAATTGGTATCAAAACTGAACAACTTCGTTATTTTGAATCAAAAACAGACGTTTTACTTCCTTTTGATAATATTTACCGTATTTCATCGATAGAAGAAATGTTGGATGATAATAATCATTGGTGGAATATTAATTTAACAAACATGAACAAAGATAATGAGCAATGGAACGAATTAATAAAAGAAATGCATGAAGAAATTGACGGTCCTATTGTATTAATTCAATTAGGAAAACTTTTGTTATTAAATAATGATTATTCTCATGCTGATTATTTAGCACGTTTATTATTTTATGATGGTTCATTAAAAGATAATTCAACATTGTTAGCTTCATTGGCTGCACTTCATCATCTACTTGGTTCTTTTGACAATCGACAATGCAATTATCAACCTGCTCGTCTTCAATTCGAACAATCATTGAAAATATTTTTAACTTTTATTCCAGAAGATAATCAAATACTTTCAGCTACATATAACAACATTGGAAGTATGTTTTATCAAGAAGATCAGCATGAACAAGCAATTATTTTTCATCAAAAAGCTCTTCAATGTCAATTAAAATCATCGTCGCCTGATATGGAAGCAATAGCGACATACTCAGGAAATGTCGGAGCTGTTTATCTCGATCAAGGTAAATATGATCAAGCATTGTTATATTACAAACGTTCGCTTCAAATTCTTCTTCAATCAGTATCCAATGGAGAATCACAATCAATTGCATTAGTTTATGACCGAATAGCTTCAGTCTATTGGAGAATGGACAAACCAACTGAAGCACTTCCATTTTATCAAAAAACACTTCAATTAGAACTAAAATATCTTCAAGGCGATGATCATAAAATATCTGTTTCATATTTTAATTTATCAACAGCCTATGCTAAATTGAATCGATTAGATGATGCAATTGATTGTGCTGAGAAATCTGTTCAACAATTACTGAAATGTGTATCACTTGATCATTCAGAAGTCAAAGAAAATACGGATCAATTAGAAGGATTGAGACGCAGAAAATGGCTTCAACAACTCTATGAATAAATCATTTTTCTTTCTTATTTTCTTATCTGGTTGCGTTTTAATTAGGAACAGAGAAACAAAAACAAGAATGAGTCGTTTTTACATCTCGAATATTTGTTTGAAGAAAAACTTTAATTGAATTCTGTCTCGTGTAAAATATACGACTAATATAGAATTTGTCTTTTTCTTGACAAAGATTCACAGAAGCGACAATCATTTGAACACCAACTAAATCATCTGTCGCTATATTTTTTCTGAATTTATTAACTTTTGTCAGCAACATCGAAACCTGTTCATAACCAACTGAAATCGTACATATACATTATTGAGTAGTTGTATAATTCGAGTTCGAATATAAATGAAGACAAAAAAAAGTTAATCTAAAACTAAATCTGGGAATAAATTTAGTTTTAGTTTAACTTTCCGATATATGCGACATATGAATATATATATATATACCCCACACCCACACCCATATTTGAACATACCTCCATGGTATCCATTGTCCACCCTCACATTTGAAGTACCCCCGCACCCCTTTGGGGTACCCTTCACCCGCACCCACATTTGAGCACACCGCCATGGTATTCATTACCCACATCCACATTTTAAGCAATCCAGGTATCCTCCACACTCCTTCCGGGTACCCCTCCTACCCACCCCTCACTTGCACCGCCACCCACAGTTACCCCTTAGCCTCCCTCTGAACCCATACCCACTCCATCTTACACTAAATCTATTTCTATCACTTATTTTCGAATTGATACCATGCAGTTGGATATCCATTTATATTCGAATTCGAGCTAGATATCTCATGGAATTATATCGAGTTCTCAAGAAGAAGCTTCACATTATTACGAAAACACTGATTTCTTCTATTACTAATCTAGTAAATCGCCAGGCAAACGATTGGCTAGATCAATGATCAAGATTTCTTAGAAATTCAAATTTTACGTTGTAAAATTTAGCACAAATTTTCATTTATCTTTCATAAGCAAAAAAACTCGGTACGTTTGATATTTATCTCCCAGCTTTCATACAATTGAGCATCAGTTTAACCAAAAAAAATGCAGTCTACTGGACCGAAATGGTTGCAACTTGCAAGTCATATCAAAACAAATGTTTTTATAGTAAGGAACCCATTGTGGACACAAATAACTTAGTCAGAAAAGATTTCTATTCCAAAAATCATGTGTCGTGCAAGTAAGTCAACACGATCTATTGGTGATAGATATTGTATCTATTGCAAAAGTGTAGGCATTTTTGACAAACATTGTGAATGATTCAAGACTCTATTTAAATCATGCCAATGTCAGATTTAGATTAGTGTTTGAGAACTTAAAAAAATGAGTAAAGAGTGTGTTATCATCAACCAAAACCAAATTCATGATTTTACTTTCATTTCTATAATTTATTAAGAAAGTAAAAAAATGAATGATATTGATCTTGTATACATATGCATTATGGAATTTTAGCTAAATTTCAACTAGTAAGAAGTTCTATTTTTTGCTGTTTGAAAATAATTTCTTTTCTTCCCTAATGATCGCTATTTGTGATATTTTCTTTTTCGTTTAACTGCTTTCAAATAAGTAAACTCTTTTTTTTCATCAAATAAATAGAAAAGAAAAACATTGTTATTTAATTATTACGATCAATAGTCGGTAATTCTTTTTTCATTTCATAAATTTTATCTCTATAATATTGAACGAATATGTGAATTGTTTCGATGAATGATTGATCAACTTGTTCTTTCTTGATATTAACAGGTTGCTGTTGGATAATAAATTGTTTCAATAGAGAGATTTTTTTCTGAAGAGAATTTATTTGAACTCTATATCTCTCTAATTGTTGATACATTAAAATTTCTTCATCAGACATAACAGGTGTATGTTGTTCAATCACAGATAAAAGATCACCGAATTTTGCTGCAAGATCTTTTCGACGAGCATATTCCTATTAAAAAAGAATAAATCAAAACATTACATAATTGGAACGAGTCACTTTTATATGACTTTTTTAAACCAAATTCGTTGATATTAATAGTTTAGAATTTTCTTAAGTTCAATTTTATGAAAATCAGTTATTGAAATAAAATAACTTCGTTGGTATTTTTCTCTAGATGTCAATACAATTTATTATGATTATTTTCGTCGAGAACAAATTTTTAATAATTTAAACAATTTAATTTCAAATGACTCTTTATTAGAATTTTTTAATTTTCTTTTAAATAAGATTAAAGATTTTGAAAATCTACTTGAATAAGTTTGTTCACAAGAGAAAAACTCTAGAAGAAAAATATAGATTATTCTTGTTTTTATTTACTTGTTCATATTGTTGATTTAATATCTGAAATTTTTCTTGAACTTGTTCAAATTTTTGAGATATTTCTTGATTAGCAATTAATTGTGTTTGTTGAAAATCATATAAATAACGTTGTTTATTTTCTAATTCAATATGAAGTTTTTCTTGTTTTTCAATATATTGTTCAGAGATAATTGTTAAGAAATTAAAAAGATTTTTTTCAAAATCTGAATTAGAAATATTTTCAATTGACGATGATGTTGATATGGTTGTGTGTGGTAATGATTGATCCCGAATTAGAATCTTACGAATACGATCAAGATATTCAGATGATGAATTCGATTTATTTATTTGTTTTGTTTCATTCAAAGAAAGAGATTCAAAAAATGTTGAACTTGATGATGTTAAAGATAAAGAATTAGGACGAATGAGAATTAATTCCTAATTAAAAAAATAAAATGATAAATATATCAATAAAATTTAAAAAAAGGACCAAAACCTTTTCATGATTGTTTTTTGTTTTAGTAATAAAAGCTAGCCATTGTCCTTTAGTACTTGTTTGAATTAAACCAATTTGTTGAATGAAATCATTTGATTTAATTATATGTTGAACGTTTGTTGATTGAATTTTTTTTCCTTGATCTTGAATGTTATTATTCCAGAAAATTTCAATTGAATAAATATTTGATGACGAATCACAAACATAATAAACATTTGAATTAAGTTTATCAATAATCATCGATTTTATTATTTGATTATTTTCGTCTATTGGTAAACTAATAGAATCAATTGTAAATAAATAATATTGATCAATTGTGGGATTAAGAAAAACACATTCATATATTTGACATTTATCACGTGTAAATATAATTATTGGAAACGGTGAACAAGATAAACAAATCAGATTTGAATGAGTATGATCAGCACCATAATTATCATGTGTCGATGGAAGAATACGAATAGGATCACCAAATTCTGATGTTATTTCAATCTCACTAAAAACAATTGTTTTTCTTTTTACAAAATTGTATAAAAAAAAACTAATAATAACTAGAAGATTATCCTCAGTTAATAATAATCTATTCTGATTTGTTCTTGCTGAATTTTGAGACAATTCTACGTCTCTATGCTTCAGGGATGCTTTTCTTTTTGTAGAAAACCCCGAGCTACAAAACAGTAGATCTTATGAAGAAAAAAAAGTTTTTTCTTAAAGGGTTAATTCAAGAAAGAATAAAAAATAAGCCCATTACTAGCATGAAGTAATTAGCAAAGTCTCCAATTTCGTGGTATTCTCATTGAGCGAGGTGTGCTTATTTGCATGAAAGTTTAAAATTCCCTTGAAAGTCACCTTTAAATTCGAAAATACGTTTCTCCATTGGTTTTCAGATAAGATTATCACCTCGATTGAGTGCATACTGTAAAAATTTAGTGTGTACACAGTAGTACATGAAAAATTCAAACTCTTACCGATATATTTCTAACTGATTACTTTTGATTTTTTCCTATGACTAAAATCTTAATGAATATTGCATGAATTCCATTCAAAATTCTATGATTTTAGCGTTCCTACTTAATAATGCGCGAAATTTACTTGTTTAGTAATTGATTTTGATTAATTTCCAACATATAAATATCTCCATCAGCTTTCATAGCAAAAAGAAGAATTAATTTTAAATCTCCTTGTTTTCTTTTTGCTACATCAAGTTTGACAATATCCGATGATTGTCGAAGAGCAATTTTTTTATTAGGTGTTCCATTAGTTTTTCGGTCACCTATTGATGGTATACCAACAGAAAATGTTTGAACATGATTAATTCCGCCAGCTTTGGATGGAAGAATCTGATAAAGATGACATTCAGATGATGATGGAATCGAACAAACAATAGCAAAGTGAGTTGAAGACAACCAAATAAAATCAATTAGAATACTATCTACTGATGTTGAATTCGTTTTTAATGAAGGAATAACATTTGCAGGACATAAACGAGAACCTGAGTGAAAAATAAATGAACCAATTGATTTATATTTATATGTTCTAAATACCTTTTGATGGTGAATTTTTTGTTTGTGGCAAATAGACTAAATAGGCTGTTTTCTCAGCAATAAGAGCAAGAACTGTTTCATCTGGATTTAAAACCAATCGTCGAATAGACGATGTTGTTAATAAAGATAAGTGCAATCGGTCAATTAGTTGATCATTGGTATTATTGAATTCAATTAATGAACAAACAATAAGACTATTATTTAACGAATCATAACCAAAAAGAGACGATTCTCCAAATGTAAATATATCAACAGTTGGCAAGACTAGAGGAATACGAATTGGATTCGAAAAAGACATTTCATGAAATTTGATGAATTTCAAACTAGAATCATATTTTGTTTTTTGAAACAAGTAAAATAAGGATTACATGGACATGTACATAGAAGATAACTGAATTTTCATTCGATAAACCATCTGTTTAACAATAGATGCCGCTTTATTTATAGATAAAGTAAAAAATAGATAGATAGTTACAATGAAATCGTATGTGATCGAGTATAACAAAAAAAATCAGCTATACTAGGCGAAGCACTGTATATAGTATTTCTTCTTGAAAAATTATTATTCAAAACGATGAACTTAAAAGTAAAATTTCGTTTCATTTCGACATAATGAAAACAAACTAGTTAGTAACAAAGTGATAATTACAAACATATTTGATTATGTGGATATGAGTATAGAACCTACGTTGTTTGCGCTCACATCCGAACCCCACACTGTCATTTTTTCGTGTAAACCTTTCTTTTTATTTTCTCTTTCTTTCTTTCTTTCTTTCTTTTCGGTTTTTGTTATCTTCTAGACATAATTCATAATGGTTTACTGTTAATATTCAATTAAAATCTTACAGCATAGAATTTTCATATTTCTGTATCACGAATAATACAATCGATTAATCATAAACTAAAGAAAGAAGTATTGAAAGTACAATAATTCTATCGAGATGTATAATCAACTAGGGTATAATTGTAATATCTTAAACTATATATTAAAATTTTGTCTTTTTGAATCGTACATAAAGCATCACATGAGATCGAAGATGACAAATTGACAAAGATATTTTGCCCTGCTACCCTTTACGTAAAATAAATGATGTATTTATCGTGAGTCATGTTAATATTAAGGCTGACGAACAGATAAAAGCTTGTCTTCAATATTTAATAAGAGATGAAAACAATAAAAACAAGTTGTTTTATTTGTGTGCACATATAATTCATTATTTGAGATTAAATATTCATTTGTTATTCTAAAAAAAAAAATGAAAACTATGGTTAATTCAAATCAACCTTTGATATCAAACAATTTTGTCGCGTGTTATCCTGATTATTTTGTTATATTTTTATATTATTTTCCATTTGGGAAAAAGAAAATATATTATAATAAAATTCGTTCATGTGAATTACATTCAACAGATGATCTTGACTTTTTCGAACAAAAGTTATGGGGAATGGCTCTTTCACCTGTTTGGTGGCATTGTGATATGAAACGTCTTATGCGAAAAAATTATATTTTATTGGATGCAAATCAATGGCCTCTCATTGGTATAACAATGGATGATAAGGATATTATTGATATTTATAATTTTATTCGGCAAAAAATCTATTTCAATCAATCAAATTTCGCCAATGAAAAGTTAATTTATAATTCGTCAAAAACCACGTCTGAAAAAGAAATTGAAGATAAAAAATCTGCTGAAAACCTTAAAAATAAACAAATTTTTAGAGACAAATTAGATCAATGAAGAAAATATGATATAATAAAGTATTTTTTGCATATAACACTGTTTTCTAGTTAATACTTTATATAAATCTTTAAAATCATATCATTCAAAGAAATACAAATCAACCATTCTTTTTCAAACTATATTTTTCTAACTGACTAATATTTCTTTTAAAAATGACTGCTTTTTCAAGCTATTTATACTTATTTGTCAATAAAATTTTATCTACTTCCTAAAGAGATTTTAAAATAAATATTTATCACGAGCAACAGTTCATTTAGAAATTTTATCAATAGATATATAAAAGATTTTCTTTATAATATTGTCAACAAATCGAACATCGTTTATTGGTATTGATGAATTTTTATAATAAATAGATTTTTATCATCGATATGTAAAATTTAAAACACCAAGAATTAAACAGTTATATTCATTAATTAAATATTATGGAAATAAATTATTCTTCCTTTTTGTAGCCATATTATATAATACTAAACAGTGAAGAACATATGTGTTTAGTTTTTAACAGATTATTTGTCATTAGATAAAATCTTGATTTTATCAAAAACTAGAAAGTATTCGCTGATCAAAAGAAAACAATGAGTAGTTTTATAACGGGGAAGTGATTATACTGTTATGGAATAATAAATTTAGTAGGAAGTGATGTAAAAAAGATATCCACATATTAACTGTGATATTTTGACAAAACAAATGTTTTTATTGATCAGTTTTGTTTTTCGTTTGTTTCATGGTTAGAAACTTTCAGTATAAAAACACGAACTATCGTGACTTTTTTCTCATTCTTTTCTATGACCTGATTCATTGCTAAGAGAAAAACAAGTTCGATGACAAATAATCATATATTATATTAATCTTACTGTACTATTGGGTGCACACGTATTTTATTGTTAACAACAAAATATTATACCTGTCGTTTTAAATATATAAAATTAAAAATCATAATACTATTTTGTTTTAACATATTCAATTCTTTATATAAAATTGTTTCTATTTCTTTCTTCATGGTTCAAACCAATTTTTTCTCACCAATGAACGATCGTGTAAGTAGATGTTTAATATAAATATATTTGAAAACAAAAACTAGTTTTTGGCAATCATTTTTGAAGAAATAAAGCGATTTAAAATCATGCTACATAGATACAATTATATTGATTTAATAATGATAAAATTTTCTAAATATTCTGTTTCGAAACTAAGAAATACAAAATTACAAGTTTACTTTCTTTATTTCTTCAATATTCATATAACTTTGTATGAACTAAGGAGTAAATATGGTGACAATCTTTATCAACGCAAAGTGTCAATACGTAGCTTTAAGACAGAAGAATATACACCTGTAAAACTTTAATATACAGAATTTTTATTTTTTGTTGTCAGAAACAATATTCAAGTTTATAAAGGAAACGAGCAAATATTATATATTTTTTAAACACTAAAAGTGAAATAATTCATAGGAGGAACTAACTAACTAACATTTTAACAAAGCTTGATGTTTATTTTCAGATAATTTTCCAATTTATTATTAACACAAACAATGCCACTTCAAGTTGGTCAGCAAGCATCTGAATTTACGTTATACAATACAGACCGAAAAGAAGTTTCTCTTAAAGATTTAACATCCACATCGAATGTTGTTGTACTGTTTTTTCCATTGGCTTTTACTGGAGTATGTACACAAGAATTATGTTCTACAAGAGATGACATTAACAAATATCAAAAATTAAACGCGACAGTTGTTGCAATTTCTGTTGATTCGATGTTTACATTAGGCAAATTTCGTGAAGAACAAAAACTTCCATTCGATTTGTTATCCGATTTTAATAAAGAAGTTTCTCGAAAATATGATTCACTTTATGAAGAATTTCCATTATTTGGTCTTAAAGGTGTTACAAAACGAAGTGCTTTTGTTATTGATAAACATGGAATAATTAGATATGCTGAAATACTTGCTGATGCGACGAAACTTCCAGACTTTGTTAAAATTAAAGAAGCATTGGAACAATGTGAAAAATAAATTATCTTTACTGTTATTTTATACTGATCCAAAATATAAACTTAATTAAGTTCTATGACATATTTTTTTCATTATTTTGATCACTAGAGCTTTAAATAGAAAATCAAAAGATTTTAAATAAAAAACTCTATTCTAATATATTCCCAGGTCGAAGAATCTGACACAAGATCTTATGAAATACTTACAAGATCTTGGAATATGTGCGAAGTCTTACAAGAATCTGACAAAAAATCGTAGTCTCTGAGATCTTAGATCAAGTCTCACAATCAGATTCTTGAAAGATCGTACACATTGATATGATCCTTCAAGAATCTGATTCTGCGACTTGATCTAAGATCTCAGAGACTACGATTTTTGTACGATTTTTTGTGGGATCTTACACGATCATATAAGATCAGATGCAGAATCTTATCAGATCTTAACATCTGATTGTTTGCCCTGGGATCGTGTTTGGTATATTTATAATCGTAAGGCCACCCAGGTCGAGCAATCCGACAGTAGGCACCTATCGGAGCCCATCCGATCCGACTGGAATTCAATAGGATTGTATCGTATTGCAGGATATTTCCAGGTTCCTATCGGATCCGATGTCGGATCAGTCGACCTGGGCAGTAAAACATATCTCGTATGACTATTTTTTGTTACATTACTACCCAGGTTGATCAAAACGGACTCGTTTACGGTCTGTTTGTCGACGGTAAACGATGTCAAAACGGTATCTTTACGGCAGTAAATAGGCCATATTTGCCCGTAATACCTGGCGCAGTAATACGGCATCGTAAGCGGGACTGAATTTTCATGGTTTACGGCTGTTTGTGCTCCGTACTCTCATGATAATACGGTCCGTATTACTGCGCCAGATATTACGGCAAAATTTCGCCCGTAAAATAGTCGTAAAGTAACCGTCAATGGCCGTATGCGGACCGTACTGTTCGACCTGGGTAACTTTGAAACAGCAATTTTTAGACTCATGTTGGTGATATCGATAATCAATTATCAAAGACGCTATATAACGTATAATACCAGCAGAATTTGTCATCTTGACTATGGAATTTCCTATGGGAAAAAATAGATCATATAAAAATCAATTAAAAATACAGTATATCGCAATGTAATTATTAAGTTTAAAGCACGCTTTCCTACAATAAATAGAACATATGAGAATAGATTATGGCTTATCTTATTTTATTTATTTTTCTTATTATCAACCTATGACTGGATGTTTGATCATATTTCCCCACATCTAACAGTATCTAATTGAAAGTAAAACTTGAATGTCTGAAATCTGCCTGTGCTGAACAGTGGAAAATCACAATGACGACCTATTAACTCACGATCAGCTATTCAAGTGCTTTTCTATTCAACTCATCAGCTTGTATTCGATACGAACATGTATTAGCAGGAAGACTTGCTAAAATTTTGTAAGAAGTCGTTTGTGAAAATACTGTTCTTGATGAAGTACATTCGTATCTTACAAAAAAATTAATTCATTTAAATTGAAGTCTTCATAAATTGAACCTACCAACTCAAATGAGGAATTTCTCAGTGAGTTGATCAATCGTACGAGATACATTGTATAAAAAATAGAGTAGGATAGTAAACCATTGTCTTCCTACAAATCATGCTAAACCCTTAAAGGGTTTATGAAACGAAGGGTATATAAAGAAAGATGATATAAGAAGAAGGGTGTATGATTTTATCTCCCAGGATATTTTAATATGCGGTTTCGAGAAAAGAGTTTACTACTTTCTTAAAAAGGGTATTTTATTCTTCGTTCAAGGGATCACACTTTTTCAACTGATATATGTATACATATATGATGAAAAATTTTCACAGGGCACTTCAAACAGTTTAATATAATAAACATGTACACCCACACCCTTTTCTCACAATGCAGTCATTCATGCATCGATGCACTTTTTATTTCGTACCTGTTTCGTAAAGCATAACGGTATGATATAGAGACGCTAATTTCGCTAATAAATTTTGAATCATTTCGAGCTAAACTTCAACCCGCACAGTGTTTAAAAATCAAAATCAGACGGCTTCACGGGAGCAACTTCATACGAAAACTTTGAGGTAATTCAATCTGAAAGATATTATGGTGATTGCGGATTTATTCCAAACTCTCAGTGGTATTCAGAAAAAAAGTTTGTTTCTACATTCATCTAGGAGAACAAATTAAAGTAGGCATTTTACTTCAATATATTTATATTCTTCCTTTACTTGGTTGAAAATAGTGTAAGTAATAACATTTCAAAAATCATTTCAGATCTTTAATTTAAGTTCATCGCCACAACTAATGGAAAATAAGGGTGATTTACTTATATATTTATATCTTTTCTTTTATTTACTTCCATTCAAAATTCAAAATGAAAACGGAAGTATCAAAACTTTCTCTTTGATGATTTCCTTCCTTTTATTTCGGTCCATTGATACAATTTATTCAAATGAATATATCGTTTCACATATGCCTTTATAAATCTTATATTTTTCTACCTTCAGTTCAATGTCAAACAAATAAAGTAAGTATAAAAATATTTTATAAATAGCTATTTCTTTTTTTTTTCTATTTAGATTCGTCGAAACTATACATGGGAAAGAGCTATGAAGATCGATTTCCGACATATGGGACAACCCAGTCAGAGAAGCACACTAGTCGACGATCTTGACTTCGATCTGTCCAGATTCTTGTTTTCCTTGAATATCAGACAAGATTCTTTGTAATCATAATATTCAGACAAGATTCTTCGAGGCAGGAAAGAAACAAGATTCTTGTCTGTTATTCAAGAAAAACACAATCTTGTCTGATTGATCAGATAAATAAGAATCAGGCAAGAATGGCAAGATATTCAAGATTTTTTTAAATTCAGGCAAGAATCTTGTTTCTTTCCTTTCTCAAAGAATCTTGCCTGTTATTCAAGAAAAACACAATCTTGTCTGATTGATCGGATAAATAAGAATCACGCAAGAATTACAAGATATTTCAAATTTCTTGAAATTCAGACAAGCTTCTTTTTTCTTTTCTTTTCAACATATCTTAAAGAAAAATATCACGTGATGTCTGTGTATATATAGTTATAAATATACAGAAATTTGAACATTATATATTTTTTTCTAGATGACGCGCTGACGAACTATAACACATGTATTTTTTGAATAAATTCTTTTGTTCAATCGTTTTTCTTTTATTTTTTTTCTTCTTGATTTGTTTTACGCGATATGAATTTTTGTATGTTTCCTTGCACATATAATGTACTTTTTTTGTATTTTTTTTTAATTCGAAATTAAAATATAATAGGACCGAAAGGAGGCAACCGTATGGATGCCTAAATAAAATTTATCTGTATTACAAGGATTTTCTCAAAATAGCAAGAATTGTAAGAAAACAAGAATCATGCCAGAAAAGCAAGAAACAAGAATCATGTAAGAATTGCAAGAACACAAGAATCAGGCAAGAATACAAGAACACAAGAATCTTGCCTGGCGGGACATTTCTTGCCTCGCCAGCCAAGATTGTGTCTACACGAATCTTGCCAGAAAGTCAAGATCTGTTTTTTCAGACAAGAATCTTGTACAGAAGGAATGGCAAAAGAATCTTGTCTGATATTCAAGAAAAACAAGAACCTGGACAGATCGAAGTCAAGATCGTCGACTAGTGCACCTTAAAAAACGCGTTACAGCGAATACATTTTTTTGACGCTTTCATGTTGTAAGACGTTAAAACATCTTAAAATTTCGTAAAAACGCCGTATTTATGATTTCGTGTATTTGCATCTAGATTTAATAGGATTTCTTACGACCCACACCCTATACACCTCTCCAGATAAATATGTGCTATTTTTAACATATGTACTTATGAAGATTTTAAAAATTGATGAACAATTTTATAAAAGTATGAGAAATACATACGTTATAGATTTCTAGAAAAATAAGAAATATGTTAGAAAATTTTTGAAAAAATGGAACAAAACGTTTTAAAAACTTTTTAAAATTCTTTTTGAAGAAATATATTTCTAAAACAAATGTTTTCTAAGTTATTTAAATATTTAAAACACTAATTTTTATTTCCAAAGAAATAACTTTTTAAATGCAAAATATTTGTATTTTTTTCATGAAAATTAAAAATGTAATAACAATTGCTCCGCTTAACTTTATATCACTTTCAGTTCCCGATAAAATTTCGCTCGATTTAAGTAGCATTTCTTACTTCATCTTGTTATCGTATGACTGACTAAATGGATAACATCTTGAACTATCAACCAATTCATCTCATGATTGAACCTAGGACAACACAATAAGTTCCAAAACCTCAATTTTAATCTGGTAGATGAATTACAAAAAATACCTTGTGACGTGTATTGTGAACACAAACGAAAAAGAATCATATAGTGTACTCATTTGTTTTTGGATTTTTTTCTGAAAGGTTGTTAACGCGTTTTTAAGGCGCTTGTCTGAATGGGACAAAAGTAATAAACCCTTTAAGGGTATATTAATATACGTTTTCTTTTACAGTGTAATCACTTGAGAGATCTTCCATGGAGTGAAGTACTTTTTCAGACATATAAATGTCAGAAAAATCTAAATATCATATGGTCGTAATATTATTTTTTCAAACAGTTCATTCTAAAATTGATAAAATTGTTCACTGTACAATACATCTCATATGGAACAACTTCTGTAGCAGTCGCTTGTGACTTATGTGAACTTGGTCATATAGTATAAACATCGATTAAAATAATATAATCTAGTACAATATAAATTAGCATCAAGGTTTTTTTCTATACACTGTAAAAAATAGAATGCATATATGAATTCGGTGATGAATTTCTACTTTCTTGAAAATAAAATATTGATATTCAAGTTTGGATTTTATGCAGTAAATTAAATTGAATTTCTATTGGTTGGAAAATCAAGCATTTTTTAAATAATAGAAATTCGATGAATGAATCATAAAAGTTTGAAAATGCTGTAGCTTATTTAAAGTTGATTTTCTACAAAATAGAATTTAAAAAAAATGACAGTGTATATGAATCATATCTTTGAGAAAATCGAAATCTGACGAATGAAACTCTGGATGAAATACGTTAGTTCAACCAAGATATCTTGAATTTGCAATCAGTTATCAATTGAAGTTTTCGCATCGTTTTTTTTTCTTCAAGCAGAGACATGTTCAGAATGAAGACTGCACTATGTATATCGAATTCCTGAGGAAATTATCTCAGTTGCATTCGAATTTTGGACTTCATCAGTTACCTATCGGTAGGTTTGAACGAAATTATTGAAGTCAGAAGAAAACATTTATGTGTAGACTGACTGACCAATTGGTTCAATATATTGAAATAAATAAATAAAAGACAATAATAAAGTTTCACCGACGTGTGAAGTCAATCAAATTAAGAACAGAATTTATCTTATTTACATTTTTCATAAGATTTTGTAATGATGAAGAACATTGATCACATTTGAATATATATACATTATCTACAGTTACTTTGAATTATAATGGCCATTATTCTGTGTCATACCCCTAATTTCAGAAGTAGCTCGAAGTCAGCGCAGCTAGGATGCAGGATCAAGAATTGAAAAGAGCTACTACGAATTCTCACTAAAATGAATCGGCTTTAGGAGGCGAGTCCAGTGTCTGTTTCAGTATAGATGAGAAGAAAATCATAAAGACTAGAGTATCATTGAACATGAACGAAAAACTCTTCAATATAAGGCTTTACTCTCGAGTTCTTCGCTGGTCATTCGAGGAATGCCTCCATGTAATCAATATCTCATTATAAAGCTGGTAGACAGTTTTCTGTGTTTCACATCATATCGAATGTCTGATTCTTTCATCGTAGATAATGTGCCATTTCATTTTTCTATGATATCAGTATTTTCTGTCGTGAAGACGTCGATGGCTGTTCGTCAAACTCAATTTTTTATAAGTCAGGGTCTATTGTGGCATAGATCGTGTCACAATTGTTACTATTGTTACTATTGTTACTATTGTTTACAAGCTTTTTTTGCACCTGACCATTTCTCAGATACTTTCTATAATTCATAAAAGAAATCGATACTTAATTAGAGAAAGCAGGAGACACACATTAGCCTAAAGCCTATAGGATTCTTTTAAATATGAAAAATTCATGAAGTGAAATGTAGAAATGTATAGTAGAAGAAACGTATTCAGACGAAAAACTAATTTCATAGTTGAGCGAAAATTTGATCATGTTAAGCCGATCTTTTGTAACTGATTATGTCAGCATTGATATATTATTGCCGTGAGTTTAAATGCTTTATTGATACTTCGCTTTCGATTGCCTTCGTTATTGTTTTTCTTCTATGATGATATAGTAGAAAATTTTATCATTATAATGAAGCAGAAAATTGTTTTATTACACGAAGATTTTTTTCTCTTACTGATAAAATAAAGAACGAAAAGGAACAAACGAAGATAAAATCTTCACGTATGTATATTTACTCTAGTAATCTTTGCTAAGATAGAAAATAGAATGTGCTTGTTCTTTAGAGACATTTTAATGCTATTTTGAATTTAAAAAAAGTCAATTTTTTATATTTATATTGTAGTGAAACCATCATAGAATAATGCCAATTGAAATTGGAGAACAAGCACCTGATTTCACTTTATACAACACAGAACGAAAAGAAATCTCTCTTAAAGATTTATCATCCACATCGAATGTTGTTTTACTTTTTTTTCCATTGGCTTTTACTGGTACTTGTACGAAAGAATTATGTTCTACAAGAGATGAAATTAGTGAATATGAAAATTTAAATGCAACTGTTATTGCCATTTCAGTTGATTCACTTTTTTCTTTGGGAAAATTTCGTCAGGACAATGAACTTCCATTCGATTTGTTATCCGATTTTAATAAAGAAGTTTCTCGAAAATATGATTCACTTTATGAAGAATTTCCATTATTTGGTCTTAAAGGTGTTACAAAACGAAGTGCTTTTGTTATTGATAAACATGGAATAATTAGATATGCTGAAATACTTGCTGATGCGACGAAACTTCCAGACTTTGCTAAAATTAAAGAAGCCTTGGAAAGTTGCGACAAATCATAAGATTATTGCTTGCTCGTAGGATTTTGTTTATATTTTTTGTCTTTTATTATTAATTAATTGAAACCTATTGAACTAAATCCTTCTTTAATATCTTAAATATTGATTCGTTTTATTTAATTAAATAAAATTGACAAGGAAAAAAGTCCAAAAGCTTAGTGACGAAATTGCATATTGATATATTCGAGATTTTAAATGGTTTTCGTAATTTTGTGAAGAGAGACTATAACCTTATTGCAATGCAAATATATATGTTTATTCAATTTTTATCATTCCAGTATATCTGATTAAGTTCTTTCATGGTTCTTTTTTGTTGCACCTGATGCTTTTCGTATCACGCAATAATTCAAATAAGGGAAAAAATGACTTTTGTGAAAGCAACCTGAATAAAAAGAAGACTTACATCAAGAGCTAGATTCACTCACATAGAAATGTAAAATCATTATAAAGAAAAGTCAATTAAGTAATATTCACCTCTTTCAAAAGAAATCTTAAAAAACACGTGCGTTCAATTTTAGTATTTACCTAGGAATATTCTTGATCTTGTTTCTTGTCAGTTTTTCTGTTTTTTGCATGTTTTATTGGGAGCCCGAAATTTCGGCCCAAGGAATTTTCGGGCCGGACTTTCGGCCCATTATGAAATGAATATGAGGATGAGAATGATCCAGTTTTATGATAAAAAAAATTTAATTTGAGGCCGAAAGCCCGGCCCGAAAATTCCTTGGGCCGAAATTCATGTAACCCGTTTTATTACCATCTCATCATCTATAAAGAGGGCATTATATTGTACCTCGTTTTTTCGTTTATACGTGTCATCATACAGAAGTAAACAAACTTGGAATCCACAATCTTTGTTTAGATTTTCACCAGAAAAGTCTATCACTGAATTATAACATACTATGTGTAACTTCCATTGTCTAATTTAAAATTGTGAGAGATGCTGTTAACTTTAGTAAAGAACAAAGTCTCAAATGCTTGTTTTTAAACGTTCAAAGAGACTTTTAGAATTTTGTCAAGTTAATCTTTCTTCAAGAATAAAAATTGACATGAAATTTTTTGCCTTTAATAAGATTAAGCTAATCCATACTTTTCTTTCTATTCACGAAGAAATGACACTCTTTGCTATTTATCTTACATTTATACTGTGTTGATTTATTTTTAGTTAAAATTACAAACAACTTCGATTTTGATAGTGATACTTCAAATGAATGTGAGTTATTGTCGCTGGCAAACCTTTAAATATTGATTTCTGTATTAACGAATTTAGATATAATCCCTTCGTCTCTGTGAACCGTTTATCCTTGTAATGCTTTCTAAAATGTCGTTCTCAGTCTAATCTATTCAACATCTTGTTCAGTATAACGATTGTTGAAATCATCTCCAACATAACTGATACTTCGTTGTATCTACTTACTAATCAGTTCCAGGTCAACGAAAGGGATAGGTAAATTATCAAGAAAATTTAAGAGGTATCCCATGCCATCGAAATCGTCATACTCCAGGTCAATGATTCCGGAAGAGGGATACCGTAGGAGCCGGCCGAAAAAATGCGAAAAAACCATCGTATATGGCCGGAAAGCCAGGGAAAGTGCTGGAAAGCGGAAGCAGTATTCTGGCCGGAAATTGACGGATTTTTTTCCGGCGTATTCCGATCAACTTCCAGCCAGAAATCACAGGAAACTGACCGGAATCCACAGGAAAAAAATTCGGTAATTTCCGGCCGGAATACTGCTTCCAGTTTCCAGCTATTTCCGGTGCTTTCCGGCTGTTTTCCACCGTATCTCTACGAGCTGGGATATTGTCAAAACTGATGATTTGTTTTGTCAATTTTCCCAATCAGATCAAGATTCATCAAACAACGATACCGTTTTGACGAAACAGATAGATGGCATCCGATTGTTTATCATAAAACTTCTCCTATTCAAGTTCATTTGCTTTATATTTCTTGTTCTACAAAAAGAGTGGAATGAATAGCTAAAAATTGTAGTCTATAGAAAAAGTGCGGATAACAGAGCCAAATAGCTTGAGCATGGAGACAGATAGAGCTGCTAATATAGCGTGGCGACAAGACGACGGATCTTATTTGATTTCCCATAATATTACCCATTGTTAATAGTTAAGTGAAAATTGACAATTCATCGCGATAAAATTTCACGATGAATCGTCTAAACTGCAGCGATTTCGAGGACATGGAATATTTTTAAATAGAATGCATAAACAGTATAACGAGCACTAATACGAGTAGTCTATTACTATCTTTGTAGAAAGCTGTTAGCGCAATTCATGTGTGATTAAAATGTGAAACACGATTAAATTCCTTTTCTGGAACCGCTCTATTATGGTCTGTGAGTCTTTGCAGCTGCTCTGTCACTGTCTGTAATGATCTGTGAAGCTTTTCTGTCACAACTTATATTCTGATATATGGAGTCTCTAGAGACCACCACACACCATGACCGAGAAATTTGTTGATTTCTCTGTCACGGCCTGGTGGGCCGAAATTTCTACCCTATATACTTCAACACTCCTTTTAAATCGTGCTTCACAAAATGGAAGCAACACTTCATGGTATTTGATCGAAATATAGCAAATAGAGATTTCACACCTTTTGTTTAACTAGAGTGAACTTTTTTTTTTATAAATGTCGCGTACAATGGGGCTCCTAATAAATTGAGACTAAACATCAACCTACTAGCAAGACCTATTATATATTTACGTTCCTTTACTTTTGCATCAAACTTCATTATAACGCTGTCAATCGGCGTTGCCAAATGTAAGAGCTTATACGGTATTTGTTGAAGCAAACGAGTAAGAATTCAAAGATATTTATTTAAAGAGTTCTTGAATGAGACTAATAATGAATCCAATGATATATGTATAGTAGACAAAAAAGAAAATGAACATAGAAACAAAATTACAAAGAGACATGTGGCTTTTAGCTACGCAGGACGATGGATACAGCTATCCGTATCTTTGCCGTAACATTGCCGAATATGACCGTTTACACGCCGTATGAAGCTACAAACAGCCTGGCATGTTTCGTAATTTTGAGCTCAGCAATAGGATACTTTATTATCAATATATACGCCCATAACCTCAGTGAAACACGGACCGTGTACTTTCACCTGGGTAGCCTTATAAACAGTAAAATCTCTGACGAATGATAGAAGAATTCACTATTCAAGAATATAGCTTAAAAGTAAAAAGCTAAATTGACAATCGATACTTCATTAAGATATTCTGAGAAAACTTTAAGAAAACATAAAACTGTCCTTTTTGCTTGTTTTGCATATCCATTAAATCGTCCCGTATAATCATGAAGTACCAGATCGACTTCAGATTTTGACATTGGTATCTCTTTATGAAGCTTTGGCACACGAGCATCTGAAACTCTTTTTATTTATCCTGTCAGATCTGAAACTGACCAATTAGCATCATGTTATCCAATAAAATTTGGTGATTCTCAATATTATTCGGCTATTTGTAAGAAAGCGGTATATTTATCACGCGCAGCTCGATATGACAGATTTTGTTTCAAAATTTCCACAAGTTTGCTTCACAGTTGAAATATAAGATTTCCCATTTTAATAATCCAGTACTATTGATTTCAAATTTTTTCAAAGACGAAACACATGAATCCGTTTTTTAATAGCTGATGTTATTTTTCTCGATTATTAAACAACTGAGAACTTGTTTTCTTTGTTTACCTTAATGTCGATAAATACATGTCATCTAATATTTCTTTTCACAATAGAATTTCAAATTCATCAAAAATTTCGTTTAATAATTCTTCATTTGTCATTTTACTGATCTTCTTCTAAAGTTGATATCATCGATGCGCTTGTTTCTATGTGGTTTACTTTTTTTTCTAAGTTAATCATGCATCTTCAGAGTTCACATTGGTATGCAATTGAATCATCCTCATTATATTGACATAGAAGTGACTCAATTTGTTTTTTGTCATAGAAAAGTGAGAGGCAATATCTTGAAATTTTCTTAATTTTGCCTAGACATAAAAAGAAAAAAATGAAAAAAGATTTTTGTAGAAAAAAAAGAGGCTTGAATTTTTCATTAAAGTATATTCCGTAATCCTTCTTTCAGAGTTAATACACGAGAAGAAATTTTAGAAGTAAAAGTTAGCGTGTATATAATGTATGGCATATAATATTGTATTCGAAAACTCTACTCTTTTCGTACTTTGATCACACTAATTACTACCAATCAGAGATAGGGCCTGTACCAGTTACAGGTCGGTAGCTAGCTGGTATACCATGTTTCATTACTTTAGTTAATTAAATATATTTATTCAAAATTTCGTGCTCACAAAATGGTAAAAAAACAGTTTATTGATGATTTTTTCTAGTATCAACGACCCATAGATAAATTAAACAGTTGTTAGTAGACCAGTTGGTATTGATCATCAAAAATTCAGACAGATTCCATCTGTGCTACCTATATAGCTGCACAAACTGTTTGAATCTAATTAAACTACGATAGTATCGTTTTGAATTTAAATCTTCTCTGATATATCTCAAATATTTGCATGTACATTCACCAATACTACTAGAGCGTGAAGTGTTACATGTTTGATATCGCGTTTCATTATCCAACGACGAGAGAAATCATTATTATGGAAAACGTAGTCAAACACTTCTGTTAGGGTTTCTCTTTCCCTTCCTTTCTTCTATCGATATAGGTATATGTGCTGATGATCTATATGCACGAACTTTATTATATTTATGTAAACAAAAACATTACATATATATATATATATAGAACGCAAGAAAATAGAGTATAAATAATAATGAAAGGAGATGAAAGAAGATAGAGGATTACATGAAATAGGAATGATGTCAACTGGCGACATCACCTTAACAACTTCTTATCGTACAACTAGTGACTTGGCACAATTTTAAGGTAGATTTGACCATAAAAAATAATCAAATACCCATAGAACTTTATGCATGATATACTTTGCCTTGTTGGTCGCCAGTCTTCTACTGTGACAATGTGCATGTGCATCAAACCATATTCTTAAGCTTGTCTCAGACCCAAACGGTACGGCGGAAACTATTAGTTCCGGTGAAATTCGGGCAAAAACATGAAAGCAGTATTCCGGGACCAGTTACGGCTACCGTTTCCGGCTTCTTCCCTGATGATTCCTGCGACCAGATGAAATGTCAGGATTCCGCTACCATTTCCGGCAAGGTTCCTGATAAGGGTTCCGACGCCTTTTCACGGGAGCAAGATCCGAACTATATTCCTTCCTTTTCCGATTCGGTTGCAACTCCCAGATCCGACCGTTTTTATTTTCTTTCAGACGGTTTAATCCCGCAACCGGAAACGATAGGATCTATTCGAAAACGTATTCCTTATAACTACATGACTTTAATACCTTACAATCGACAAATTGGATCGCTCTCTCAAAAGAATCTCTAGAATACAATTGTACATTCAATGTTCAAATGTATGGAATATTAAGAAAAAGTTACAATTTCATACAAGCATCGATAAAGATTTTGGCTCTCTTCAAAACATTGGACTAGATTGGACATGATAGTCATTCTTAAAGTCGTTTTAAGGAGTACGAATTTAACAGCAGTGTGAGAACAAGCAGACTGGATGCAAAATACCGCGTAAGAGATTGCACAACTCACAACCCACTGCTGAGAACAATAGTTGAGTAGAGACCACGATTGACTATTGAATTGTGTCTTCAAATTGGAAGATATTATTTAACTCAGATAATCCCACGCGACAATGCACGATAACTAGCTAAGCGGAACCATTGCTGAGCTGATTTAAATTAATTTAATTGGCAGAGTTCAAAAACATCTGATACAAAAAAACCGACACCATAAAAAGCAATAAATTACACATCCATCTCTGGAAAGTCTATAAACCGACAAAATACTCAAATGTTATCATTTTATAGGTCTTCAAGCACATCTGTCACAGATACGAACGGAAGGTGACAGGCAGGCACCGAAGCGGAAAGGCCGTTCTCTCCGAATCCAACCGAGTTAGATATGTCAAAAACTAGAGCGCTCAAAAAAGAATGTATCAAAATACTAAAACAGTCTTCAGACTGCATAGCAGCCGACCTTCACCTATATATATATATATATATATATATGCGTGTTCGCACTGAGAAGTTCATTCACTCGTTCTTGCAGCTACTAGTAAAGTGCCTTCAAGATTACCTGAGACTCTTCAAACTGACCTAGCGATACATGAATACCCTGCAGGTCACCAATCTATCCACATGAGTGAGCATTCAAAGCTCCAACCCCAGATGCGCAACACACCTGTTCAGGTAAGTCACAGGTAACACTTCGCATACTTTTTTTTATACAAAAACTTTCTCAAATCATTCCAACTCCATTTCTAATATTAATCGATACTAATTAAAAACAAGAATCGGCATAGGGCTTTGGGCTTATTATAGATCTTCCTTGAGCAACATTTACAATCAGTGTCGTACTCTCCATCAACAGAATATCATCTAATTAAGGTAAATAGAGCAAATCATCTTCAAAGATCTTTATGAGTAAAATCATGATCTCGGGCTTAAATCAAGCTCGAATTGCAGTGTTTCTTCGCAGAAAGATCTTAGAATATGATTTTCTATCGATCTGGATCTTCTAATCACAGAAATGCCCTATGACTAAGGTAGTTACAATAAAGATCTCTAGTGATCTTCATAGATCTTTCATATTTGTTTCAGGATGCAGAATCGTGGGTTCCGTTGGGCTTCCGGTTTCTCCCATCAGTATCCTTTGCTTTTCTGTTTTGGATGTGAAGTTTTCCGCTGGTATTCCTGGTTTCCTCCTCCCTGTTTCTCTAGGATCATTGTACGTTCCTTAGAATTTCCTATGACTGGATTTGGGAGGAAGTTAAGGGTTCAGGGTACGGTTTTTTTTCCGGTTGGAATACTGCTTCCACTTCCTATTGTTTTTCCTGCAGGATCCAGTGGGAAAGACTAGGGAACCGGTGGGAAATCACCGGTCTCCAGACGTTTCCAGGCCGGTTCTGGAAGGATCTGGAGACCGGAATCATCGACCTGGGGTGTGATGCTTGGTCAGTGAACAATTTAAAGATGAAAAATTTCTGTAAGACGGTTGAACTGGTCTCTTGTTATTATAACAGCAGCCATTTTGTTTTGGTTTCGTAGTGCGAGATATATGTATTGCTTGTGCAAATTCTTTCGATAGCGATAAGACTAAAATTTGTTAGAACTCGTTTAGTAGCGATTAC
This sequence comes from Rotaria socialis, assembly GCA_905331475.1. NCBI lineage: Eukaryota > Metazoa > Rotifera > Eurotatoria > Philodinida > Philodinidae > Rotaria > Rotaria socialis. Next base: position 71,690 of record CAJNYU010003586.1, read on the forward strand.
ATTTTGAGTAACTTCAGTTTTAATTCATGTATATGACCATTTTAGATGCTTTGAGTTCCTCTACTGTTCACTCAGTTTATAGCTTTCTAAAGTTCCTAGAGTTTCATCAGATTCTTGAGTGACTTTGATTCTGCCATAATGCAATTAACAACTTTTGGTTATCTTGTTTCTTTCTAGACTCAGAGTTTCCCAATAGGTTAAATTGCCTGCTACGCAGATACGCCTCTATTTTTGACTTACTTCTGTGTTGAATTTTTTAATCAATATATCATTTTGAATTTTGTTTTCTTTTTACTCTATCGAAACAAATAGTTTAGAAGGAGTCTTTTGCGAAATTGCCATGATTGCATTCTGTATAATTATCGTAAGACCTTTTAAAGTTCAGCAATTCTGAATTCAGTACAAGCTAGCATTGCAATACAGTGTGATAGGAAATTTATTGTTTAAGAATCAAAAGATTTTCTTAGGATAGTAAAAATAGCAGTATCTTTTAAATCTGTGGATAAGAAATCTTATAGCTATTAAAGAAGAAATAATATTATCATACTATTGGTTGAAGGCAGACAAAAATTGAAATGGTAAATCATCAACGATAAATCCGATTTACTCTATAAGATCTTGGGTGAATAAAACGTGAAGATCTAACATTTGCACGCTGAAAAGGACTTGCTGGTATTCGAAGTTGAATTTCTTGTCCTAAAGTTTGTCTTAGTGGTAGGTAGAGTGGTTGAAGTTTTGGAGCTTGATGTTTAGCACAAAAATTTGGTATTGTCCAACATATCATACAAGAAAGACACGATAAAAAAAGAAAAGTAAGTCCAAATATTCCAACTAATAAACCACTAAGAGCAAACTCAATTCCTTGCTCTTTATTTCTATTTTTTTTATCAGATAAAATTGGATCTTTTAAATAGCGATCAAGAACAATAATTGATGTTAATAAACCAAAAAGACAAAGTACAATGGCTACAATTGTATACGGAAGTAATATATGAAATGCAGCATGGGATTTTTCTTTAACAGCAACTAATGTAAAAATGCCGACAGCTGTGACATAGAAACCGATCCAAATACCTTTTCCAGTACTTGGCCAAATTGATTGTTCAGATAGTTTTACTATTGCTGTTAATTTACTCAAATCTGCAGCTGACATTCCAATTAAACATAAACCAAGAAAAATAATTAACCGACCAAGGCTTTTATTTGAATCTAATTTTCGACTATCACTAATAGAAGAGAATACACGTATACCATAATAACTAAAATAATAAATAATGATATAAATAGGTTCAATTTGGTTTTTATTTTACCGAAGTTCAACAACTTGATTTTCATCAAAAACATAGGGTCGAATTTCAGTCATAGCCACTGTTATATTTTAGTAAAAATGCATTAAATAGATTTACTGTTTTTCATTTTTACTTCTTTTTAATTATTCATGCGGAACGAAAATCACATGTCCTGATCGAAATATTTGACAACACATAAAATGCACAAACTAATTGACAGAAAGATAAATTATAAATATTTGATTTTTCTAGATCTTCTTTTGACTATCATAGTCGAAACAATAATACAATCTATTTTATACTACTTTAATTAATAAGGTTTCGTACTAGACTAAGGAAATGAGTGTGAGGAATCAGTATAAAGAGTGTAACTGTATAATAAAAATGAAGCAACAATTTAGACTCTTGTCGGATGAAGATGCGTCTATGTGTTAGCATTGACTTTGAAATTAATATTTCGTGACATGATTGTTCCTTCATTTCGTTACAAAAAAAAAGAATTTCAAAAGAAAATGCTTCTCTTCTGTTTTTTTATTGAAACTATCTGAAATAAAATAGTTAATGTGTAGCTGTAGATGGGTGAGTGAAGGACAACTATAAACACGTTGATAAACAATCTCTACATCATTGACACTTCGTAAATAATTACTCCAAGATGAATACTTTTCATCTGTTATACTATTTATCGTTTACTACATGATTAAAATAAAATGTAACACTTTTCAATTCAAAAACTCACTTATGATCACGAATATCTTATTCACAATTACAAACAAATGTACCATATTAACACGAAAAAATGATCATGAAGTTCAAGTGTAGTTGAATATATTTTTGTTAATTTGAAAAACATATTCAACAAATCAGAAGAACATAAATCAATTGGATAGATAGATAAATGCATGAAAATTTTGAAAAACTAAAATAGGAGAAATCCAGCAAAACTTCCTCAAATGATACTTATCATTGCTATTGATTATATGACTCAGAGCTCGGACGAAAGTATTTGTACTCGTACTTTTTGTACTTTTTCGAGTATAAGTACAAGTAACAAATACTTGGTACAAAATTCAAGTACAAGTATAAGTACTCATCAGATGGATTTGG
>CAJNYU010003593.1:0-15337 GCA_905331475.1 Rotaria socialis
ATAATACGACATCGATTCGGCTAGATATGATAGCCATATGTTGTGCGTTCTCAATTTGACTGACTCTCAATTTTGTTCTGAAGAAGTTCATTTTTCTTAACGTTTCTATCAAAGTGGTTGTAAAAGAAACTGATTGATTGATATTTCCTAATAAAAAGTAAAAGATGAATGATAATATTTTAATTTTCACAAATTGCTATCAAGTTACTCCCACAGGGTGTGGGTGTTGGCTTGCTACATGAATAATAAAACCCACACCCACAGCCTCAAATAATGATCTTGTTGATTAAATTAAAAACTTTTCTGTAGATGATGTTTGAGAGTGTCTGAATGACTGTTCTTTGCTCATTATCTGAAAAAAGAATGAGAAAATATTATTTGCTTGAATCAAAGATAAGAAAGTTCATTGTAAAGATGAAACAATCAATATAAATTAAAATATAAAACAAGGTAAAAAATCTTTTAACAGAGTGCAGCACGTTCATTCTATTTTTTCCAGTGTAGTACAAAGTAGAGTGCAACTCAAAACAAGTGCGTGGCTCCCTCCCATTGATTTTACTTGGTGCACTCATCATTCGAAACACTGAATGCAACAGCTACCGTCAATGAAAATAATGCTGTTCTGCCTGTTGGTCAAAATCGACTATGAACAAATGAGCACTTTCTTAGTACGTTGTCTGGCTTGTGTTTTTAGTAAAGAATTAAAAGTTTCTGTTCGAAACTGAGAGGGGAATAATTGATTTTCGCCCTCATAAGCGATTATTTATGAAAGCAAGTATAGTCTAAACGAGCTTTTCCTTGTAAGTATTTTGTATCAGTTTACTAAAATTGAAACATATATGAGAGCTCCATATTTCACCAATACTAATGGTCTGTGTCAATAAAGTCTTTTTGTGATCAAAATAAATTCCTATTTATTCTTGTTCATATAGAAAAAAAAGACACTCCTAACTCACACTAACAATATACTACACACACGACTCTCTCTATGTGAACTAAATCAAAAGTCTTAAAGACTGCCTAAAGTTGTTTGTTGTTGTTGAACGGGTGTTGTTGAAGAATTCAAAATTTCTTTCAATTCTTGTTGTAGTTTATGATGTTCTTCAGAAATACACTGAAAAAGTTTTTGATCATTGATGGAATTTGGCATTAATTTTAATAAAATTTTAGTAATACTTCCATTCGACGTGTCTATTGAGTCGGAAATACGATCTAACTAAAATAGAAATAAAAACAGTCAACATAAGAAATATCAAACTATATTTTTTAACAGAATATCTCTAGTCTTCTTTGATACACAATAGTGTAAAATATTTTTAGAAATCTTCCGCTGTGCATTGTTGACTTTCATATTACTAAATAAAGTATACTCTGCCTGTCAAGCAAAAAAGAACTCTCAACTCTCTAAAAAAAACAGACTCAATGATAGCGCACATAATATTCTTTTGAGATTTTACTCTTAACAATTTCGAAAGCAAGATAGTGGCAAATGCACATTCTGTTAAAATGCATCGCATCGTCATTTGACTTTTTTTATCTTACAATTCTGTTCAAATTAGGATACTTTTCTCTCACTTTTGATTAAGTAAAATTCTTCAGAAAAATATTCGTATGAAATCTAGATAAATTTAAAATGTTTATTCTTTGACTTATTTGATAAATAAACATTTAGTCCTGATTTTTACGACTGACTGCGAATCTTATCGATATCATTAATATGGCTATCAATATACAAATAATAAAAAATCTAACTAAAATTTCTCACCTAGAGGCGATGATCAAATCTGACATCGAATACATATGCTTATAACATCTACATGGGTTGGACGGATAAGTATCAATTTATTTAAATTTGTTTGCTAATCCAAGTATTCTTTCTATTTCAAAGTTGTTAATAAAATACAATTCATGACAAAATTACACATATGGGGACGGGTTTTAATCTAGCACTGCTCAACTATTAGATATGAGACTTCTGTTTAGATGTGGTCATACTTTGTGTTAATTTACTAGATAGAGATAAACTAACCCTCGATCTTTAGAAAATAAAGCATAAGTGATTGAAAAAAATATCATCTATTTTTTATAGAGTTCTATCATTTTCTCTCCTTCTGATTTAGTGCCACTTTGACGGATTTTGTTGGCGAAATGCAATATCTTGTTGCTTAAATTACTCCTCTAACATATGGAAAATATCGTTAAACAAGAATTTCCCTAAATAGTTTCAGTATGATTAGAGCAAATGGTGCAGATATTTTTTTGAGCACTGAGAAAAATTAGAAGATTCTATTCTTCAATTAATAATTTAGTTATACACCCTCAATCTACCATATTCATTTGAAGAAAAATTCGACTTATTAACAAAGACAAAACATCATTTAGTTAAAAATTTCAGAATTGTAATCATGAGATCTTTCTGAACAGCTTTTTACTTTAACAAAGAACGTTAGAAAATAAAATAACGATATTTGAAGAATTAGAAATGAAATTTTCAAAACAATAAAAAAATACCCTCGAACAGGTTGCAAACGATATAAAGGGATCTGAACAAAAAAAACGGTTGGCCGTAGAAAGGCCGAAAGGAAAAATATCGAAAGGAAAAATACCGAAAGAAAAACACCGAAAGAAAAATATCGAAAAGGAAAAATGTCGAAAACAGAAAAGATAAAAAAAGCGACGTCTACTAAATGAAGGTTCTAATAGTTTGTTGTTCATTGTTGTTGATCTGATTATTCCATTGGTTTGACAATGATAACCCTTGATACTATTGATAAGTAATATCTTATGAAAACTAGCTAAAATAGGCGTAAAATAGTATACAACGATTAAAATTTTATCATGATGACTACAGCTTGCTCATTTTTATCTGGTGAGAATCATCCGCCAACTCCAGTTATTTCATTTATTCAGTCGTAAAAAGGAAAACCTTTCCTTGTATCAGATAAATATATTTTCAAACTGAATACAACAGCAACAACTAGTAAATATTGGATATGTGTATTTTTCTTTATAACTCTTATTTATCTATGATCTATGCTATGATGCTATTATGATTTCAAGAATAAAAACATCTTAGTGCAAATTTTCGATATTTTTCCCTTTCGATATTTTTTCTTTCGATATTTTTCCTTCGACATTTTTCTTTCGACATTTTTCCTTTCGTCATTTTCTATATTTTTCCCTTTCGACATTTTTCCTTTCGGTCTTTCTACGGCACACCAAAAAAACAACTAAGAATACAAATAAAAGTAGACTTTGTTATCTTCGATAGCCATTTTCATGTAAACTGCTCTACAGATTACGTTTACGATATTCTTATTTAAATAAAGTTATGTTGTGTGACAACTTGGATGATGACACAAAAATATCGAAGGACACTAACGATCAATGGCAGAAAAATAATAGAGACGTCAATTTGTTTTTCTTGACAAGAACAAAAGGAGAAAGAAAAGAATGTAAAATGAGTTTATCTGCCTTCCACCAATGAATGACTCAATACGAATAAACAGAAAAAAAGCCACTCTACGATCTAGAGGTCAGGCAAAACATTGAGAGAAACGAAAAATGGGAATCTATCGTTTCATATCCTAAGATTCTAAAAGGTTTATTACATATATTTTTTCTACGAAAAATTAAATAAGATTAAACAAGAGGATTGTAGATATGTTTATATCATTATCTGATCTATTTTAGAACTCTTGGACAGAAACTCCACCTACTAACTAACATCTTACTTATGACATTGCCGTGATATGAATCCTTAATTTTAGCTTAGTATAGTATTTGAATCAGACAAAAACTTCATAAAATAGATACTTTGAACGACAGATTGTCACAGGCCGTTATCTTTCTTAATATTTTCTATCTAATGAAATTAATCTTTCCATGCATTCCAACAAAATAATATTATCATATTTACAAGTATAAATCACGGAATTTTTCTATTTTCTGTAATTTCTAGAAATATGATTATTGAATCGAATCGACAGTATTATTCAATAGATTTTAAATGAAAAGACGATCCAAACTGATTACGTAATGTAGGAGGGAAATGGTGATTAACGTATTACTTTATCAAAGAGAAAGTTTTTGAGTCCCCTTCTACTATGTAGAACAGTTAGTTTTTAATTTCATCTCACTAAAAAAGATATAAAATTAAAAGGAATACTAACTTTACTTTCTTTAGGAATATATGTTTTTTCGGAAAATTGCTTCAATAAATTTTCAAATTCATCGGAGTGAACAGATTGAACATGAGACCAAAACATTTTAATTTGATTATTAGTGGGGAACTGTTGCTCATTAGCGAGTTCTAAGCAGCTGTTGCAACCATGTATTGGACATGAATAATTGCCTTCAGGCGCTAAATAAAGTTGAGGAAAAGTGTACAAAGGTTTCATCAATGAATAAATTTAACTAGACATACTTAAATTGTAACGATAATCTTTGAATATTTCAATATTAAAATTTAGATTATCCATCGTTTTTCTTTTTCACAAAAATAATGATACTGATCGAAATCAAGAAGCGAGAAAATAGAAAATAAATGATTTGGGCAACTGTTTCTATTTGAATATATAAAAGTTTATGCATACTGAAAAAATCCGGGGAAAAAATTCTAGTCTCGACCACTGCCCTCTATACGGTACTCTGAAACTTTGCTTAATTGTCCTTCTTCGTATTGTCTATTTTACGTTCAGTTATCGATTTACTTATGCATCAATCTTTCGATATATATATATTTAACATCACAGAAAATTTTTCTTTCATGCTATTACTAGCGAGTTAAGATTTTCTTATTCTTTTGTAAAATAGTTGAATAATATAATTAACTTTCGAAAGATTAATTTGGCCAGGACATGAATCTCATTCAATAATTTGTGACTAGTCTCATTGTATCATATTTTAAAGCAAAAGAAAAACTGTAATTTGTGTTTAATAGAATATCAATTTTCTTTGAAAAAGTAAAATAGTTATCTATTCAACTGTCGTTGCCTGTTTTATTTGATCAAATATATTATTTATTTGTATTTTTTTTAACAACGAAAACGAAATTTAAGAAAAAGAAAATAATTTTGTATAAACAATTTTATTTAATTAGATGATATATGCTTCCATTTAATAGCCGTAGTATGCAGGAATAACATTAAAGAATGAAAAGTCAAATGGTAAGCACACCATATGTGAACTTCTTAAGATATTCAATAATGATACGTAAGAGGAAAACCATCTTCTACGTTTATTCATAGTCCCATTGGCTCACTGTGGTTGCTGTAAGAACAACTCATATACTTATAGCTTATCGACTATCACGTTTTACGCGTGTCGGTGTGAGTTTGAGAAAAATCCCTGTGCACACCCACACACTCAAAATTGTCAACCGATTTTAATTTTGATTTTGTTACACAAAACTGCGATTAAAATCAGGGAATATTTTTCACTGGGTAGACTACCTTGGTGTTCGAGGCAGACGAACCGGCCTACACTAGATTTTCATCAGTTGCATGGGATTTGCACGATGGATCTACGCCTACACGGGTGGGTGAGAGCGTTGGTTTTCTCTTTACGCACACCATTACTCACACCCACACCCACACCCACACCCTCGTATATTGGTTACAATACGTGACCCATCGAGACTTATTAACATGTGATGTAGAAATATTTTCTATTAGTTGCAATATTTGTCAAGTTACAACAAAGAAGTAAAAGTACAATCGTTTTTCTTTTCTTTTATTCAATAGTATGCTACTATTGAGCATGTTGTTTATATGGCAGACACAAGCCTTGCCTCTTTATCAGTTCAATATGTATAACACAGGTAATCATCATGATCGATTTTGTCTTTCATACTTTCAATATAATAAAGAAGGAGCAAACAGACATATTATTGCAAACTTACATCTGAAAATTTCCTATTGCCTTCGAGTATCTAAAGACTATGACTCATTAGATTTAACCAATATATATCATGCTCTGTTTACTTTTCTCGAATTGAAATCTAAGAATATAAGTAGTTCCACATTACTCTTTCATGGTCGGCTTCTTTGGATTTTTCTGAACAGTATCAAAACTTTCTAGACTTGAATTCAAACCCATTAGTAGACGATAAACTTTTATCTTACAATTGTATTTCGCCATGGTTAGGACCTTTCTGTCGTTTTACATTTGATTATAATATAGATGAAACCTTCAATGATATAATTCGATGGATTTTTGTAAGTAAAGGAATCATATATCAAGATATCAAAGTGGCATGTTATCAATCTCAACACTTAAAATGTGACACACTAATTTCTTGTTTGGATTGGCGTGACATTTGTGACAGAAAACATGACCGTTTTGATGGGTCAGATGAGAAACATGGTTGGAAATTAGAAATCAACCATTGCGCTGAGGATGAGTATCGATGCCATAATGGTCAATACATACCCGTTGAATTCCTTCAGGACAGTGCAATACAATACGAATGCTTGAATAAAACAGATGAAAGTTTTATTCCTGGCTATCAAAAAGAATGCCATGGGCAGTTTAACTTTCAATGTGAAGAACACATGTGTCGACCGGGTATTGTACAATTTTCATGCGGAGATGGCCAATGTACGAATGGAATAATTAGACGTGACAATGGTCGTAGCAGTCTTTTGCTGCCTGATTTGTGCTCAAACGTAACTGCTTGCTCCATGATAACCATGGGTTTTGTCGATCGCAAATGGTGTAAAAAATTTTGTCCAAAATTAATGTGTAAAAGAAAAATGTCAAGCAAGTCACGAATTTCGCTATGCTCCTGTGCTCTATGGGCATGTCCGATCAATGTATAAGAGCCACTCAATTGAAACTGATCCATTTCCACTTCCTGAGTATATTTGCTACGATCAAAAGCTCTGCAGCGAGTATCTTCCTAACAACGTATCCATTGGTAGTATGTTTTGTCTTTATTCTAATGATTTAGGGCTAGACAACACTAGGTCTTATGAAAATTTGGAAGAGATTGTTAATGCTGTTAGAGAAAAATTTCGTGCACGCTTAGTGATTGTTGATGAAAACAATTATTGTAATTGCTCAACAGTATATCAATGTCAGAACTCAAAAAAATGCATTTCAAAATCTCGCCTTCTCGATGATCTCGTTGCTTGTCCTATTGGTGATGATGAGCCGTGGAATCAAAGTTGTTCGTTGAGCGATAGAAACCATCGTTTTAAATGTTACGATGAAGATCATGACAAATGTTTTGCGTTGTTGGTTTATCAAGATCCAAAGAAAAACTGCAAATATGTCGAGGATGAAAGGGGTGAATTTGGAACAACCCCATCTGAAATCAATATCAATATGCTGTTTCAAAACATTTGTGATGGAAAACAAGATTTTCCTTCAATATTAATCGATGGTCATTACGAAACAGATGAGACAGATTGTCAAGTATGGCCATGTAATAATACGTATACATGATGCGATCAATTATGATCATGTAAAAACGGAGTTGATAAAGTGAATTGTCCTCCCTCGACTTGTCCTTCACTTGAACATTCTTGTGTATTTCCAAATGACACATCAAAAATTTCATGTTTACCTATTACACGAGTTGGCGATAATATTTCTGACTGTCTTGGCACAACAGATGCACGAGTAATGTATGTCGCTATTTTCGGTAATGAAGATGCTAGATATAATTTTCGCTGTTGGAATGATTCAAAAACTATTTTTCCGAATAAAATTTGTAATGATTATCCAGACTACCCATTCCATAATGACGAAAATGTCTTTTCTTTGTAGACGGCGAGCTCCATACCTATCCACGTTTTGTGATTTTTCTGAATTCTATGTTAACCATGTTTTAGAAATATTTCTGTCAATTTGTTACAACTTTAAAACGTCACAAATTTATGCATTTCAAATTATCTAATTTACCTACTTATCCAACACTGTTAATGTCACATGATACATCAAATCTATCACCAGACCGAGCAGAACCTCGTCTAGTCAAAGAGAAGTTAGCAAAACGTGTGCCTAATGATTACGGCATGGCCATGCATTAGAGGAATTCCTATTGCGTGTTTGATTGGAAGTAAATGTGCCAAAGTTATATTGTTTATGTCTGCCGAGTTATTACGGAGCTACTTGCGAATATTAAAATGAGCGTGCGAGTTTAACGATTAGAATTCGAATAACATGAGACTGGCGTAGTGTATTTGTATTTCTAATTACGCTAATCGATAACGAAGGAAATATTGAATTTCATGATACTACTGAATATTTACCGTCGAGATATTGTCACGATAAATTTAATCTATATTTATTATATTCAAGTCGACCAAAAAATGTATCGAAAAACTATTCCGTACAAATCTATGCATACAATCAAATGACATTAAATTATCGAGCTAGTTGGATATTTTCAATTAAATTTCCTTTTCTTCCTGTGTATCATCCAGCTGCAGTATTGAAAGTTCCATTTGATAATGTGCAACCTATTCAAACATGTCGATCTCCATACATTCATGGTCAATGTTTCAATTATATTAATAATCCAAATTCAACACTTTGTCGTTGTCACGCGGGTTGGTCAGGTATTCAGTGCAATGTTAAACATACTTGTAATTGTGCACCAAAATTCAATTTGTATTAGCGATTCCATTTGTTTATGCCGATTGGGTCGATTTGGTGCTCGTTGTTATCTTCGTCATACTTTGTGTGATTCTAACCCATGTTTGAACAACCGACAATGTTTACCATGGGATCCTAGTTTAGGTACAGGCAGTCAAAAAAATGCAATATGTATTTGTCCACCAGGATATATGGGAGCACATTGTGAGAACCTACTAAGGACAAACTCGCATCGATGTATCGTTCCATCCAAGAATAGCGATTCCACCATCGATACTCCTTCATTTGATTACTTTTCCACCTGGAAGCATTGGTCTTGAATTAAATCGTATGAGTATCATGAAGAAAACTAGCATTTGATCAAGATTCACTCGTTCTAAACACTTCATTTTCTTTTAATCTGGCTTTAACGCAAATTTCAACTAACTACTATCTAATTATTCTTCAAGAACATGGGACTGTTTCAGAACATATTTCTACACAAATAGTTCCTTCGAATCGATGCCCATCAATTAATGAAATATTCAATGAAACTTTTGCTACTCAACATATATTAAAACGGATCAAACGGTATCATGTACCATGTGAACAATCCTTTAATTTAATGTGTTTCCATGATAATTATTATATCTGCCTATGTAACCTTGATTATCAATCGAATTGTTTCCCATTTGACCATAACATGACGTACACCTGCACAGGATACAATTTCTGTAAAAATGGCGGTTTCTGTTTTGTTGATAATCGTAATTGTCCAACATCCTCATTTTGTGTTTGTCGTCAATGTTATTTCGGATCACGATGCCAATTTTCTACTGAAGGATCAACACTTTCATTAGATATCATATTAGGTTATCAAATAAAAACAAAAACTTCTCTTTATTATCAGCCGAAGATTCTTAAACTTGCTATTGTCTTAACAACAATTATGTATGTTTTTGGTATCGTTAATGCTTTTCTCTGCTTTCAAACTTTTCGAAGAAAGCAAACACAAAATGTTGGTTGTGGTCTCTATCTTTTGGCTACATCCATCGCATCCTTTGCAACTATGTTGATATTCAAAATCAAGTTCTGGTTTCTCTTAGCATCAAAAATCGGTTGGATTGGTCATCGTTCGTTTTTAAACACACAATGCACATTTTTTGAATTTAGTCTTCGACTTTTTCTCAATGCTGGTGAATGGCTCACTGCTTCTGTAGGCATTGAACGTGCTGTAAATGTTAGACAAGAAATTCATTTTAATAAAACAAAGAGTATTCAAATAGCCAAGGGGATTATTTTATTTGTTTTTATTGGTAATATTTCTACACTTATTTATGATCCAATGTATCGTCGTCTTATTGATGATGAGGAAGAGCAACGTACATGGTGTGTCACTAATTATTCTCCATCGGTAGGAATATTTGATGTAGTGATAAATATTTTTCATTTCTGTATTCCATTTGCAATGAATTTTATATCGGCATTAGTTATTATTTATAATACAGCTTATATACGTGCAAAGTCACACGAGAAAATTTCGTTCAAACAAAATCTTTATAAACAAATCGCCGTGGATAAACATTTGTTAATCTCTCCATTTATTCTCATTATATTAGCGTTACCTCGTCTAAATATTTCATTTTTATTCGGATGTATGAAATCGACTCATGATTCGTGGTTTTATTTGATGGGACCTTTCATTTCATTCATTCCGTCGACGATAACATTTGTGGTATTTGTTCTACCATCAGATTTGTACAAGAAAGAATTCAAATAGTGAATACGAAATCTTTATCATTGAACTAAATTGCTAAACACTGATTGATCACTGACAACAAACAAGATAAATGCAAAAAAACAGACTTAATCGAATTCTATATGTTAGGCTGTATTCTACTATAACATATATACATCGATTCGATCTATTGCTTTTCTTTTGTCTTTTCGTTTTTCTCTATTTTTCTTGTCCTTGTTTTCGCGTGCGTATATAAACGTTTGTTTTCTAACACAATAAACAGAGAGATAATAAAACACACACGTTTAAAGTGTTCGTCGCTCTCTGTGAGCGAGAACCCTAACACTATATTATTGAGATCATGAAAGATGTAAGCAGTCTATGAGACTGTAGTGTATTGCAACATAATCAAGAACTTCTTAGTCGATAAATGAATTTAAAGTTCATAGAAAAAGTGTGTTAGCACAGCCCCTTTGGGGGCTAAAATATGGAACTCACATATATCTCTTAGGCTTACCGAAGTAATTCAAAATAGTTCGTCTGAAAAATCTACCTTGATTTCCAAAACCTATAATTAGGTCATTGCCTATTTACTTATGTCTGTAATGATACCCTAAACTAGTTACTATGGTCTGTAATGGGCAAGTATTACTTTTTTCGTGTAGTCGTAATTAAAAAAGAAAGAAATAGCAGCATAATTAGTGAAGCTCCTACTTAGCACAATTTTAAACTCATTAATGTCTGTAACGGGGATGGGGAGGTGGAGTAGAATCAAAAAACCTATGTCGAAAATAAAAAAATCCAGAATTCAATGAGTAAATCAGAAAATATTCAAAGAATGATCGTCTAACTATCGTTGCAAGTCCTTGGACTTAAATCAAATTGAAAATTTCGAAGAACCAATAACAGAGTTGGAACTCTCGGTCTCGATCTCGATTACTTTTGATCAAATTTTATGAATTATACAAATACATGCAAACATGTGACCTGACGTGTGCCAATACGCAAGCATGTAAAGCAGTTTATCTCAAATGGCCTTTCTTTCAGCAGAGAGAATATATATCATGTTTTTTTGTAACTCAAATTTGATTTTGAATCTCAAAGCAAATATTTATCATCTTGCAATGAACTGGAAGAAAAATTGTTTGTTTACTATGATTCTGCGGTGAAAAGTGATTTATATACTATAAGTTCATTTAGTCGAATGTTTTCATATCAGATTTATAATTTTGACAGCTTCACGCCAAACAACTATAAATAGGATCATTTTTATTCTATTCGTAGCAATCTTCAAATGAATCTTTTTCTCGAACACAAAAACAAGACAAACTAAATACTAACTCCGCACAAAAACGAGAGAGAAAAGTACACGTGCTCGGGCTGTTTGCCTAGATTCATATTTATTTGTAAGCTATATTCGTGCTTTTCGTTCTCCTTTTTTTTCTTTTTCTAATATCTTGATAAACATTTTTGAAACATACATTCATATTATATTCGTCGACTGAAACATATTGACAATCACCATGGTGTTTTTAGCCTCGTCGATTATATCGATCATATTTTTTCTTTTTATTGTCTATTATTTGGTGCCAGTTTGGATGAAACACATTAGATTGAGACGAGACTATCGTAATATTACATATCTTCCTATTTCACGTGTCCCATTCGTTGGCAATATTCACCAATTTGATAAACGATCACATGTTTTCTCTAGCCTCCTCGTGCGTTTGGCAAAATTATGTCAGCAACAACAAGAACAAGGTTGTTTCTGTCTCTGGTATTCTGTGTGGCCAATGATATTTGCATGTACAGGACAAAATCTTGCAGTAATAATATACTACTAAATAGTTTTGATACAGTTCTATCTATTGATTTTAGACCTTTATCAACAATAGCAAACAACTTGTCAAATCATTCGACTATACGTTTCTTGAACCTTGGCTAAAGACAGGTCTACTGACCAGGTAAATATGAAATTTTTGAATGCTGCTCTAGGGGGAAACAGCAGACTTTTGGACTTCAAGTTACTTTAAGCTACTTTAAGCTACTTCAAGTAGTTTAGTTTGAAGTACTTTTCAATTTCAGATCTACCTGAAGTACTTGAGATTACTTCAAGCTACTTCAGCTACTTGTTCCTACTTTGAACTACTTCAAGCAGTCTACTTTGACGTACTTTGATGTACTTTGGCGTACTTTTCTATTTCAAGTCTGCCGCTTTCCCCTAGATGCTGCTACACATTTTTTCTTTTCGTAGTAACAACGCCAAATGGCGTACTCGTCGTCGTCTGATCACGCCTGCATTTCATGACACTCAATTATTACACAACTTTATGATTATATTCAATGAACAAGCATGTCTATTTGCTCGACGTCTTGACGAATGTATTCGAACCGGAGAAAAAGGCAAAGCATTCGATATGTTTCCATACATATCGTCATGTACACTCGATATTATCGCTGGTTAGTTTCTATGAAATTGACCAAAAAGATGTTCATGAACTGATTGAAATTCTAGAGACGGCAATGGGCGAACATGTCGACGCTCAATCAAGCGAAGGAAAGAATGCATTCGTTACAGCAACGGGACGGTAAGCCAAAATGATGAAATCCAAATCCTATTTATAGTTTATTTCTGTATCTGTCGAACGTCTTGCAATGATTGAACAATAACATATAGAATGGAAATGAAAGAGAACATAAAATAGATTATTCATGATTCAGAGAATCACTGACTAATAACAATAAACAAACGATGAGTAGAAAAACAGTCGTGTAATCATGTAGATAAAAAGGGAAATTATTATTAGTGCAATTGAACACGATGCATATCATGACAAAAATGAGTTGCTTTACTAAACATTATTTCTAAAAAAAAGGTTTCTGTCAGTCAAAAAGCTGTCTTCGACTGATAAGAATTCTTTTTTTGTCGATAAACCATTACTAGTAATTTCTTAGCGTATGCGGTATAATAAATCAGCGCATACGATCCCCGTGGCTGTGGCCCGTTTGGATATTCGATAGAGTGCCGTTGGGTCGTGAACAAGCCAAAAACCTGAAAGTTCTACATGATGTCTCTCGTAAGGTATTTCTCTGCGATCTTGTTGTTAGTTATCTCATCCTACTTTGTTTTGATTAATAGATTATTGCAGATCGTATCGCTACGTTTAATGCTGAGCATACAAATAGTGTCAATGACAAGAAGGGCACTCGGCGTCTAGTCTTTCTTGATAGCCTCCTTGCTCAAATGAAGTCAGAACAACTCTCATTAGACGATATTCAAGAAGAAGTCGATACATTCATGTTCGAAGTATGTTTTCATGTCCTTTCTTTTCATACTTTAACTATGAATCAAACAAGGGACATGATACAACGGCAGCTGCTGTGAATTTTGCGTGCTATTTAATTGGGTCTCATCCAGACGTTCAAGCAAAAGTTCATGCCGAGATGGATGCTATCTTTTCTGGTATCTATTTATCTTGTACTGTCTAACAATCATCTAAAATCTAACATATGATTATTATATATAGATGACAGAGAGAGACCTTGCACAATGGACGATGCACAGCGAATGATCTATCTTGATGCTGTCATCAAAGTGAGTTAACCGAAAATGTCAGTATACATTTGAGGATCTACTTTATATAAAATAAGGAATCTATGCGCTTGCTGCCACCAGTTCCAGCCGTTATACGTGAGATTCAAGAAGATTTTGTTTGCAGTAAGTAGGAAGAATTCTATTTGGGGAGATGATTATATGTCCGCACTGCTTAAGATTAAGTATAACTGGGATAGTATTGTTTTCACTTTTTATAGATGGTCAAATAATTCGAAAGGGAACTACCATGTATATATTCATTTATGGTGTTCATCATGACCCAAATGTGTTTCCTCAACCGGAACGGTTTGATCCCAATCGTTTTTATGAAAGCACAGAGGTGAGCGAGGAACGTTCACCATACGCCTTCGTTCCATTCTCAGCTGGATCCCGCAACTGTATTGGTTAGTTCATTTATCTTTCCCACTTTGTTTGAATTTCATCAGTAATGACCATCGATGGTAATACTTGTTTTAGGTCAACGTTTTGCTCAACTTGAAGAAAAGACTATTCTATCAACATTGCTTCGACGCTACACATTTCGTGCTACGCAGACTATCGATGAACTAGAACTATGCTTCGAAGCTATCATGCGACCTGATGTTCCAATCAAATTAATTGTTGAGCACCGACAAATATAACTATTCCTTATATTGTGTAGACTTAGAATTTCATTCGATTTCCTTGGTTTTTCTAATATTTCAGCTGATTAATTTTTATCCTGTTCTATTTAACGAAATTATATTGTTCTTGAACTCCATGCGGTACAATACCGAATTATTATTATTTTTGTATCTAATAAATCTGCATGATATGAAAAATAATTTTGCAAGAGATCGAGAAAGCTAAATTCGAATGAATTTATGAGACGATCACAATATAAAAGATGTATGGATGCGTTGTATTAATGCAAGGGAGTTGAATATCGACATCTATACTCATACTCAAAACTGCAATGAGTCATCTTTTATTGTAACAAAAAAAACGTTGGAGCGTGTCAATAGATCCTTTTCAGCGTGTGTGTGTGTGTGTGTCTGTGTGCGTCAGTATGAAGTGTAGAAAAAGCATACACCTGCACCCTCTTTCCGCTTCGGAAATCTCTATTTAGTGACCGTTTGTGTACTCATGTGCAAATTAAAAGAGAGAAACAGTTTAAATATTCGTATAATTTGAATCGACGCTTCGAAGAATATATCTCCATTGTCAAGATTTTATGGTATAAAACTAATTGTTCTGCTATTGTTCTTATAGACAGATAGGAATGTGATTCTTAATATCTTCTTGAAACATTGCTGGGGCAAATAAAAGCTTTTGTTCATCTCGATGCCATTTCCTTGGTCATTCGATCTTGTCACCGTCTAGTGTGATTTTTACTGTTGGTTTTTGTTTAATTGCTAACAATTCTCGTACAAGAAGACGAT
>CAJNYU010003594.1:0-14102 GCA_905331475.1 Rotaria socialis
GACGTGGTCGACCAACAATCGATGGAAATACTGCACGAGGTGCATCATCGCCTGCAAAACCAGCTTTGCACATACCACTGCCATTGTCGATAACAAGTGCTGCTACGTCGTCGTCACACATGTTGGAAAGTTAATCAAAACGAAATTTAAGATGAAAATATAACAACAGTTGCCTATTCGCGTTTCTCTCGGTCGACGAATAATGCGCGCGCTCTGTTTTTGCTCTTCACATTTCTTTTTTCTTTCTCTTTCGCTCTTTCTCTTTCTCTCTCTCTCTCTCTCGCTCGCAGATTTCAACTATTCTATTACTTTGTATGTTTTGACCGACGATTACCATATACGGACGTGTATAGGGTAGACGCGAGCGGAGAGAGAGTGAGCAAAGAAGAAAAACGTTGGCCATTGTTTTAATTGAATAGCGTAGTTTGATCAACGAAAGGATGATGAAGAAGAACAGGAAAACGAATGTTTGCCTATCGGTCAAATCAAACTAGTTGTTGTTCTTCGTTGAAGACGACCAAGCCTGACCGAGAAAAGGTTAATAGAGCAAGAAGAAAGCGTTTGTCATGATACTTATAGTTATTTCTTTTTCCGGTACTTGCCAATTTTTTTTGTTACTCGCGAGACATAGTAAATAACGTCTTCTGTGTTAAATTGTTCAAACAGATGGCCTCATTTTCTCATGAATAAATTGCACATTTGTTCATGTGACTTTTCTATGTCGTTATTTTGCATAGACGACGGTATCTTGAAATCAATTAGATCAATTGAAATATTAATAGAATTTCCAAATGGCTAATTCTTGATGACATTGTCCAAAAGTATTAACTTCATTAAAGCATAAACTTTATCGTATAGTCTATCGATCGAGCTAAAAAGATCTTCTGTTTTTTTTTTATTTGAAAATAATGAAGACAATAAAATCTTAATTGATGCATATAATCAATAGATTATTGGAAAAAAATGAGAAGAAATTAAGATTTAATTAGAAATTCAATCATTTTTCGATTTTGTTGTAAATCGATCATCTTTTGTGTTAATTCGTCTAGTGGATCATCTAATCCATCGTCAAAATCCGTTGCTTGTCGTGTCCATGAATTATCGTATTCGAGTTTATATGCGCCTAAAAATCGATGTGGACAACCATCATTTTTTGCAGTAGTCAACCAATCTTGTGGATGCATAATTGATAAATATTTTTGTCCGTTTTTTCTTTCATAATAATAATAGATTTGTCCGGCTCGTCGAACTAGATTGCACGCCGAATGATTCAATTCATCATCTCGTCGTGCTTTTATTAAAATACGTTGTGTTTCTTGACGCAAAAAGTTCACTTGATTGACAATAACTTGCAACCGGTTAGACACGTTGGCACGAACAAATGCATCGCATGTTTCGATTTGTCGAGCTAAACTAACAAGATCCTGAGGATCAGAAACCCTATCGTTTTGTGTATTAATAATTACATGGCCAAATGGACGTTTATCGCTTTCAACTAATTGGACACATGTCTCACGTGATGTTGGCCCAAGTACATTCGCTAAGACGAGATCACGAATTATTGGCTGTGAATCCATTTAAAAAATCGATGCTAGCCTTGAAAATAAAATAAAATACTGAATATCAATATCGACAAGAAAAAACATTGTCGATGCATGCGCTTATGCAACCTGTAAAAGCATTTTTATCAAATGACGGCATTCGAACTATGTTATTGTGAGCATGACACTAGCATTCGATAGATACCGCTCTTATCTAAGTGCCTCTTCAAATATCAAGCGTTTATATCTTACAGGTTTTTTTTATTAAAATAACCTGAAAATTTCGTTATAGCATTCATGAATATTGAAGTCATTTATTTCAAAATGTAAATTGTAAAAGTTAAATTTCGACTATTTCGACAATCAGTCGCAACTATTTTCGACCGTATCTATTCTTATCAATCAAAGCAATAATTTCTGATTCAAAGAACCAGCACAACCAATTTTTCTTGAAATTCTATCGAAAAAAAAAAATAAATAAGAAAAACCTACTCAAGTAACGTCGATGGTTTTAACTAGTTCACAAAATTCATAGTCTTATTTTAATTTACTTTCGATAGGATAGAAAAAAGATGTACCGATCGATGAAACTATCTTCAGTATTTTTCAAGCTGTACGACGTTTTTGTTATTATTGAAGTGTTTTGTTCTTCGAGTGTACGCTTCATTAAGCATATTTATCATACTTAATCACTTATTTTTATCTAGTCTGCGATCTACTATTTGTTTTCAAATGGATAAACACCCAATCTTCATTTATTATAGTGAACAATTAATGCAATAAATCAAAGTATATCCTCAGAGAAGATTCGATAAGGTGTTCAAAGAAAATCGATAACTTCTCCGATATCGTTTTTTACGTTAAACGTATAAATGATGTTTTCTCTCTCTCTCGAATACAATTAAATAATTCAAACAACAGTGACAATAGAAAATAAGTTGACTATCATTTAAGAAATGTCGAAGATCGCACTGATTTTCTATAATGATCCAATGCATCTTCATTGCTATACATAAATAGACGTGATGAACTTTTCGATTGATATTTGGGTTCTTCTATTGGTGTTGGAAGAAGTTTTTGCGGCAATTCTTCAGTTTTTGAAAGTAATGAAACTAAATAGTTTTGTTGATGTTGCGATGATTGATTATCATGCATTGTAAAATTTTCCAATCGCTGATTTCCTCGTAATGTATGCAGTGAACTTGATCTTCTATGTCTACCATAAGATTCACTTAACTGTAGATAAATTTCTTTTCGTAATATCGGACTCAATATAACATAGAGTGTTGGTGAAAAATAGATTTTGTCTGATTAAAAAAAATTAATGTCGAATTATCACGACCATGATCATTGATTAATTTAAATGATATTAAAGAATAATAGAGATGTCGTGAAACGTATGTTATTAACAACCATAATGATTGGCATAGTAATGCTAATGTCGTTTCATTTGCTAAAGAAAGTTTTAAACGACGAGATTTATTGCCAAGAAGAATTGATGATACTCGTTTAAGAAAACGTTTATGTCTATGACAAATATATATATCAAGAATTAAAATAAGTAGAATAGGAAGTATAAATGAATTTGAATGTGTCAAAATTTTCATGCGATCTGTTGCTAAACGTGAGTAACGATGTAAGAGAACGTTCAAGTGAGTGTAAAAGCATAATCCAAAGTGATGTCGTGGATAATGATTGTTGTAAATACTGTATATATTTACAGAAATGTATTGGATTCACGATATAAAAAAACTAGATAACACCATGAATAACTAAAGTAAAATAAAAAAATAAGAAAACTTGAACTAAACTCCTGTTTTTCTAGCGGTAACCTTTGCAAAAGTAGAAATTCTAAAGCATTATTAATACAGGAATGTTCTACAGACTATTTAGGAAATATATAGGACACTAATCTTCACTAAAACAGTCTTTAGAGTCCTCTTAAAAAATATTAAAAAAAAAACATTATAGATTGAAAGTAGTTTTTTTTACTGTATGCACTGCGTGAACTAAACAAAAGAATATTTTCAATTTGTTTGTAGAAGAAAAACGAGGTTGGATTTAATATCAACTTGTACTATATTCATAAGAATCTGCAGTTTTTCAAGCAAAAATAGTTCCACTATGAAGCCTGTAGGGTTCTTACCTTAAAATACTTGCACAATTGGCAAGTACAAAAGCATAGATATAACAACGAAATGAACTCTCTTGAAAAGTTTTCGAAACTGTAAATATTAACAATCCAAGAATATTAATAATTAAACTGAGAGCTCCTAATAAGAGGGGAATTAGATTTAAAATTGACGATCCAATCGATTGTCTTTGTGGTAAAAACAATGTGCGATTGATAAATAAACCAGAAGCAGAAGCAACATATTTTATGGCATCATTCAATGACGCGAAGGATTCTGTTGTATTTGCGTCCATATTCCATCAGAAAACGTCAAATGAATCTTAAATTAAACAAACAAATTCTTAAACTACATATTGTTACAATAGAGAGTTTGTGAAAACAATACTTTTCTCACTGACTATACTTATTAGTTGAGTATAAATTGTCAGCTGTACTAGGCAATTTACTTATACGAATGCTCGAGAGTTTTAATATGCATGCAGACTTTATATAAACTCTGGTGGACACCCTGAGCAATTCTTTTTATTTTTGCTTTTCCAGGCTTATTCCTAGGCGAATAGCCGTTTACGCTGAATACAAAATCAATTATGTTAGCGAGCTAACATATAAATAACTAGACTCAAGCTATTTATTTATTCCAGGAAAATGGACGTGTTGATAGTTAAAAAAAGCTCATATCGAAGTAAATAAATTCTAATTTTCTTTTTTTCTTACAGTTTTCTATTAGAACAACAGGTTTAACATGGCCCGTCAAAATTCGAGCGGTAATGCAAAATAGCGAAGACAGTACGAAGAATTCATTAAAGCAAAAGTAACATTCTCTTTTTCCAATCTTGAGATATTCCTGTTTAACTGCTCACAGACGTGAATAGTTTCTAGTGTTGTGCCAATATTGATGGCACGCTTCGGTGATTCTCCTTCCTTCTCTTTCCATTGTTCAAATATATATCTCTCCTATATATACGTGTGTTATGTAATTATGTATCAAGTCGTTACACTCTGGATATGTGAAGAAGCGAACAAACATCCTTGCCCTGAGTGGCGGTAAGCTATTCCACTTCTATCCAGTTGGTCTCAATACATCAACTAGCAAGAGTCATATTTTATCGTTACACAAGTGTAATTATCAATGCTACAGATTTTGATTACTTAATAGAATCTACAGAAGATTTTATTAATTTTTTCTCGAACTGAAAATTAGAAAAAGAATTTAGATAACAATACCGATTGTTCGAGCACGATGTCTAAGTCTATTGCATATTTCGTAAGATATTATCTCAATTTTGCATTTCATTTTATTTTATTATTCCTATTATTGAAATTAAAAATAAATGGAAGACGATGAATTATTATCATACGAATGATTCTTCTCTAATTGCCATGACATTGGAAAGTTTTCTTTTTCATTTGATAAAAAAATAGCGCAGGTACTAGAATAAAATATATGGTTCCTAGAATTTTCCATAAACAACTAGAATACACTAGTAACTAGGATAGGACGAGAGGGAGGAAATACTCAATACTGCTCATTGAGTATTCGTTTGCCGTAGTTAGAATGTAGCGCAAGTATCATTGATGAATACTCGAAAAAAACGAGTACTCATGAGTAGACTCTCAAGAGTTTGATTCGACGAATATAAATACCAGATAAATGCCATGTATTCCATCCAATTGTAGTATATCCTTAGAGACATGCATGTGAATGTTGCATTAATGTGATAGAACAAAATCTTACCGGATAGTAATGGGTCGTTTTTTGAGTGACATATTCTAATAATTATTTGTGGTAGCTGTTATTGAATGTATTTGAAGAAGATCGTTGTTGATAGAAAACGATAAGTTATACAGCGAGTTTCGTTCCTTTTTTTCCAGTGATTCCGTGTTAAACTCGTTTACCATTTGATTTTCACCATAATAAGTGACAAGAGAGTTTTACTTTCCTTTTTAGATTCTATCTTTCCTTGTATTCATCAACAGCATCAGAAAATTAAGTCCGACAACTTCCTGATAACATCTGAAGGAAGTAATTAGATTCGAAATATAAAGCGGTAAAATAAAAAACCAAAGGCTCAATAAATATATCATGGATACGTATACGAAAAACAAAATCACCCAATTTCCTCTTATTCTTTATGAACAATCATTGTCTGTAACATGCCGAACACGATTTTATTTTTTAGCTTCATTTCTTGGTCACATGAAATGCTAAGAAAAATAAAACTACATCACTTATGAGCGGACCTTCGTGAGAAACGTTCTCAAAAACTAAAGCGCATTACAAGCATAAAACGAGATTATTAATGAAGTATTAAAGAACACTATGAATAAAGATAATCATGCCAACGTGATGGATTGAAAGCAGAAACACAACTAAAAACAATGGGAGACATGTTCAAGAAGCCATTCAAGTCAGTTTAACAAGATCATTAATTCTCAGGCCGCCGACAGATATCAACATGCGCTCTAACTAATGGACGTAGTTGGTACCCTGCAAGGAAAATAGCATATAGATATATCTAGATTTATCTAACGTAAGTATGCGAATTCGGCGAAAACTAAACTTTTGAAAAAAAAAAGAAATCATTATTTAATTATGTAAAATAATCTAAATTACAAACGAAGTACGAACATCAATTAAACTTGATCATACGATAAAATAATTATTAAAAAAAACAAGGGCGCATTTTTGTTTTTTTCTAAACATGACCCGATTGACTAAAACACAAATCATATAACTGAGTACGAATGTTTTGCAGTTAGGCTCAACCATCATTCAAAACTAATGATTTACATTTCATGAAGAAATATACGATAGACTAGACGAGTGTGAAGAGAATTTATCAATATATAAATATCAGTTTATGCAATACAATGGTCATCGCGATACCACTAAAAGCACGGCATAATGCTATGTACAATATATAATAATACTTTTCGTAATCGGAAGATGTTTATCTATGTAATTTGATTGAAAAATAGAAATAGCCCGAAACTTCACATTATCTAAGAAAAATCCAAATCTATCACGCACGTGGAACCCTACCGTTACGATAAATAATTATATTCATTATGTAGCCACAAAACGGTGTAATAAAAAGCTAGACTTCCTGCTTGACTATCAACGTCAGAATGTATACTAGTTTTTTAATATTCCAAAGGAAAAAAAACGATGTACTTTATAAGGACTTGAAAGAAAAATTAGTTTTTATTTAATTAGAGAAAAATTAATAAATATTTCCGGAATGAAAATTCGAATGGATCAGTTAAAAAACTAATACAAATAAACAAGTTTACTTATGAAATCACATAGCTATATTGACGTACAGTATTAATATTTACTTTTAAAAAAAAGACTTGATGTTCCCATTGATCATCATAAAAATTAAAGATAGAAAAAACGTTCGTCATATTTTAATTCAATATACGTACATTATATTAACAAGATAAAAACGAATCTAAATAAAATTTATAGTACTCTAATTCTTAACTATTGTCTTTAGCAACCAAATATTGAGTTGCGCGAATATTTAACAAAAGAAAACGATGTTAAATTCAATGCATGTCAATATAGCTAATAACCGTTGGGGACTTAAAGTTCTTTATAATCCTATATCAGCTAATCAATCGACATATATAATTCAAACAGTTCCAAGTTCTCGAACGACACGACCACAAACAGTCATTGAAATAAACTCTTCTATACAAACCAATTCATTAATTGTTGTTCGGCAACATTTATTAAATGATACCATAGCGACAATTGTTCAATCAACTATATCATCATTGGATAACAATCAAATACTTACAGCTGATATTATAGCACAAACAATTCAATATAATCAAATTAATAGTTCACCACAGTGTTCGATTTGTTTAGGAGACTTTAATCTATCGGATATACTACTACAATTAACATGTAAACATATTTATCATCGTGAATGTCTTCTTCATTGGTTACAAACGCATAATCGTTGTCCATATTGTCGATTTCTTGTCTATCAACAACCTGTAACGCCGCATATTTTTCTCATAAGACAAACAATAACATAGATAAATGTTTTCTCTCTTACCTTCCTATTAATATGAGTCAAATTCAATTTGATATGTACTAAAAGCAGAAACAGGAAACTTGTGATGTTTTCTTATGTATGAGATAAAATAATTGAAAGTGAGCTATTTTTTTATCTTATAGAGATAAGCAAACATTTAGAATTTTGTAATAGGAGAATAATGAATGATATCGAGCTACAATCAATGAAAGAACTATATTTAGATGGAGACTAACTGTACTCAAATATTGAAACAACACTAAACGATAAACCGAAGATAGCGATGATTAGTGTATTTTGTCATCTCGATATAAATCATGTATGATATTTGTTGTTTGTTCTCCAAACATTTCTCTGATGAATTGCATGATACCAACCGAGTCGAATCATAATTACAAATGATGACTATCGGGAAGTTTTCAATCTCGAATGGGTCAATTTGCATTATGTTCTTGTTCCATGCCTTGAGTCTTTATTCACTGAAAACATATTCTATGACTACTGCTTGATCTTCATGCGTAGTCATTCGACCCTACATACTAAACAACGATTTTTACGTACTTCATCACGCAAGTTCGTCTGGCTGCACCGATGCTCTTTATCTATTTAAGCACACCGTACTAAATGGTCAATAAATAAAAAGAAACAAGTTTTTTTTATCCTTTGACTTAAATGATGAATCATCTCGAATTCATATGGTTTATTTCGATAGTATTGCAGCTGATATCACTCGAGGCGTTATAGGATTCAACAAATCAGTCAAATACTTTTATCAGATTCATGCATTAGTTAAATAAGTAATCATTTCGTTTAAATGTATTTTCCCCAACATCTATTCAGTATAGTATTAATATACTACTATATCAAACATACGTCTATTGTGTCTATAGGTTATACGACTTTTAAACAAGAACATGAAGTCTCATAGTAAAATTATCACCGGCACCCTATGATTTATTTCCCAGTTGAATTAATTTATGAAGCATTTCAGGCAAAAATTTACTAAGAATGCGTATAGAGTCTTGCCAATTAGTTAAATAAATTATTGAAAGAGATCATTGATACAATAACTAATAAATAGATGAATTCAAAGATTTCATCGAAACTTAATCCTAAATTACACAGCTGATTTCCTTCGTTTTTTTGTAAACAATCAATTGAGAAATTCATACGAATAAGCTTGCGAGGCATTTTTCTATCAACATTCATAAGTCAGGTCACCAACACTTGAAGTTAGCCAATAAACGGCTAACAACAAAGTTTTTCGCTTGCACGCAAAGTATACAGAATAACAAAAAAAGGAAAATAATAAGATAAAGCAACTCGAAAACAACTTTCTTATCATTTTCTTTTATATGTACGCGGTTACATAAAAGTGAAGATATATATATATCGTTGCCATTGAGCATAGTTGCAAATTCTTGATTGCTGTTCGTCGGCTTCTTTCGTACACATAAATTGAACATTTCTTCGAAATATGGCTGTACATGCTCGCACGCCTTTATCGAGTATTTTTCTCATTCTTGCTCTCTATTTTTTGCAAGGCATGAATCTTGGAATTACGGGTAGCATTCCGCTATTTTTAATTGCCCATGGTGCTACATGGAAAGATCGAGGTATATTCAATTTCGCTTTTTATCCATTCTCATTGAAACTTATTTGGGCACCATTGATTGATGCTCTCTATGTTAAACGCTTTGGTAGAAGAAAATCGTGGCTCATTCCTATTCAATTCAGCGCGGCTGTGATTTTACTTTTCCTATCGTTCTATGTGGAATCGTTTGTTGAAAATCTTCGTGTTATATTACTTGCTGTCATTTTCTTTGCTATCGTTGTTCTCACCGCAACCCAAGACATATGTGTTGATGGTTTAGCTATTTCACTATTTACTGCAACGAATCCTCAATGGGCGTCCACATCGCAAACCGTAGGACAAACTATGGGTCGTTTTATGGGTTCCTCGTTTCTGTTGACATTTGAATCGGCAAATTTCACCAACCGATTCATTCGTGAACCACTTTCAATAACTCCCAAAGAATCAGGCTTATTCTCACTTCAACAATTTGTACGGTTCGCAGCTCTGGCTTTTCTAATTGTTACCACATGTCTGATCTTTTTTTTTCGAGAAAAAGAAAATTTACCAACTGCCGACGGTGAAAAAACAGAGAGTCTATCTTTAACTGAAGCGTATCTTTCAATCTTCAAACTTTTCAAAAAGAAGTGTATTCAACAGTTGACTCTGGTTTCACTTCTTGCCCCTATGGGAGCGGTTGCTGTTAATTATATGACCTCGTTGGCACTAGTAAAGTAAGTGTAAAAACTTTTAAACGTATTATAATCCGAATTCAAGATTATAGGATATGAAAGATGCTTTCAACTGAAAAAGTCTACACGTCAGCAGGAATTTAGAGAAATCTTATTAAAATACTCTTCGACAGTTTCATTTTCGAAAGAATTTATTCAGTAAATAACTGATAACAATAATTTGTTTTCGTCATTTATTTTTTTATCCTAAAACATTAAAGTGGCATTTTATGATAATTCCATGCACAATATCACAAAACTTTCGTAGTAACCATTAATGATGGGAACTTTTATATGCGCGATAATAGATTTGATTATTCTAAAAATGACCGGTGTTTCCTCTCGGAAATTATTCTTTCTATTTTCTTTCCAGTCAAGGTGTCCCACGAGAAAATTTAGCTCTTGTCAGCATACCAGTGACCATCGTCACAATTGTAGCTCCTCTAGCTATTCGCCATACAGAATCACCTCTCAGATGGTTTGCTGGCTCATATATCGCGTACATTATGACTGGTATCCCCGTCGCTGCTTACGTCTATTATACTCCTAACATGATCTCAACGAGCTACTATTATCCAATACTTATTCTACTTCTTGCATTGAACGAATTTTGTAATGCATTAAGATTCTCTGCTCAAATCGGATTCTTTGCTGCAATCAGTGAACCACGTATTGGCGGCACTTATATGACACTACTCGTTACTTTACACAATGCAGGATTCGCGATTCATTCAACAATCGTTCTTTATGTAGCAAACTGGTTGCCAAAGAATTATGACTTTGTTATAGCAACAGGTGCATGTACCATTATTGGCATTATCTGGCTTGGATTTTCGTTTCGAACTTTAAAGTGGTTACAAGAAATACCCACACATGAATGGTATTTATTACCAATACAACACTTAGATGATGCAGTGAAGTCGAACGAACAAGGTCCAAACGATCATCGAGCATCATTGATGGCGGATGAATGAACGAGCCGGATTATTTAGATTTTGTAAAAACTTTTAAATTTAGGGTGTGGGTGTCAGTGTGGATGTAGAGAACGAATTATCACACGCAAACCCCATATATCCACACCCACACACAACTCGATCAAAACGGCCGAAAGTCTTCAATTAAGCTAACCTCACATAAATTTTTTCTTGGCTCCAATCAATCAAACAAACGCATTTTATTTCGTATGACCCTCCCTTCAGTCGAGGGAAAACTAAAAAATTGTTGCTTCTCGCCAACGTAGAAATCTTCATGAACTTGATACGAAATAGATGATGAAAAGAGGAGAAAGTTACTCATCAGATCATGATTATGCATCACATCTAGAAATTGTTTACTCTGAATTTCTTTCAATGTTTATCCTTTATTGAAAAAGAAAAGAGCATTATTACATAAAAATATTCAATCGAAAATCAGTTTTTCATTGATGTTTTCATTCTCTGAGAACACCTTCCCAGTTTAGTATCCAATTGCATTGTGATGCTGTATCAAGAATTTCTTGTGCTGTCAAACCAGGTAATCGCATTTTGACGTTAAATTCGTTCGATGTTGGATTATAGATTGCTGATGAACCTGTTGCAGCAAGATTTCCACAAGTACCACTCAAACTTGTGAAGTAGAGAGGTGTACCTTCAAATTGGCACTCTGATGTATCAACTCGAACTATTATCGTGTTTGAATCGAAAATATCCATGGCATCACGTACTGATGTACCAGCACATGTATATGATTCGACGTGATTACTCCATACTGGATGCTTGGCATCTGTTGTTGTTGTGTAGCAGAGTGCCATCAAAACGAGAAAAACAACACCACAAATCATTTCTTTTGTTGCTCTATATTTGAAACAGATTGCAACTGCATATACATATACATATATGCGAACACAGTTTGTCGACTTAATACTTTTTGATAAATGTGTCTTTCTTATCAGAGCTCATGTTTCAATTATCAATTTTGAAAACAGGTGCGAAATGATATTGTGTTTCATTTTTAAACTTTCAAAATGTGCATTCACTACGGTGTAGACTTTGCTATATCATTCTTGACGTGCATAATATCGTAGGGTGTGTATTTATCATAATGTCATTGCACATGTAAAAAAGATCATTTAGCACTCAGTCACATTAAAATCGATCGATGCAATGATATAATATTTTTGATTTTAATCGATTTTAAATGTATCTGGATTACATTCTCACCAGGGCTCCTAATGGAATGGGATTATCCCATCCCATCCCATCCCATGGGGCAACTTGTTTTTTTGAGATATCCCATGGGATGGGATGGGATGAGTTCCTAATCCCATGGGAAATGTGATTACTTTTTTAAAGAAAAATTATTATTCATTTATGTCACACTTGACAATAGGTGAAAAGTGTGAATACTATCATTCTTTTTCTGTACTGGTCATTAACCCAACTCCGAGCTCTATTCGAACAATTGAATAAAAAATACGATAAAACANTTCAAACTTTCAATTTGCATTACACAAATTCTAAGAATAGATTTGAAAAAGAGTTCAAAACTGAACAGAAAAATATGAAGAGATGTTCAATAGATAATTCTCACTACCGGACACGTCAATTTTAAGTAGGGAAAAGATCCAATCCCGTCAATTTCTTGAATTTTTTATCCAATTTTTACATGTTCTCAGCATTGGGAGTTATGGATTTAGCTTTTTTACTTATTTTTTTTCTGTTCAGTTTTGAACATTCTTTTCAAATCTATTCTTAGACTTTGTGTAATGCAAACTGCAAGTCTGAAACTGAATTGGATTTGACCGAAAATGACTTGAAAATTCAAATTCTGAGTCAAATCCGAAAACGTTTTTTAATCTTTCATAAATCTCAGCTATCGTTTTACATATAGCAAAAAAATGGTCTTTGCTGATATATGGAATCAGAGGACCGCTCCAATCTACATTAGGCCAATATTCAAATCGGAATGCTGGAAAACTTCGAATTTCAAGTTACAAAAAAAAGAAACCTTGATTTTCAGTAAGATTTTTCGTAATATAGCGAATCCCATGGGAGCCCATGGGATGGAATGGGATGAAAATTATTTTTTGATAAATCCCATGGGATCGGATGGGACGACTTGCATTATCCCACGGGACGAAAATTTCGTCCCATCCCATCCCATTAGGAGCCCTGATTCTCACCTTCACACCTCTCAAGGAATTATACCACTAAGTATAATCGTAAAACTACTATTGTAAATTGGGTGAAGTGTGGGTTGGGTGAGGGGTGTCTGGGTTCGAGTATCTTTTCTTGCCTAACATTGACATCCATCCACACCCACTGTCAAGGTCTTCGAATGAGTCGATATCGCCTATTTCTGAATGTTTAAAATATATAGGATACATCTATTTCAATAGCAAAATTAATTATTTTGTTGACTCGAATTGAATTTTCCTTCATATTCATTTCATTTGAAAACGATCAACATAAGTCACTCGTGCATACATTGCACCATGCATAACGAAACTGATAACTAGAAATTATTTTTCAGTAAATTACGTCACCGTTGTGCATCGAGCGTGCGTGTATTTATTGAAAAAACAAAGACACCTAGGCCTATGACAGTTCAGAACTGAGAACTGTAGTCGTTTTTCCTAGCCAGTTTCTTTCTAAAGAACTAGTTCGAAGAACTGGTAGCTGTCGCAGATCTAAAGACACCCACACCCTTTTTATTCATGCTTTTAATCGCTTGTATGAGCTGTTAACTAAGGGTCGGAATGGATCACAAGATCTTCCTTTAGCATTTGGTAATTAGTTGCAGATGTTTTCGGTAGGATCTGTGTTATAGTATGTGGCTTAATCCGGCAAGTAGGATCGTTCCATTTTGATATGATCCGATTGGTTCTGGTGATACTGATTAAGCCGGATCTATCATGAAATCGAGCGTCATATGGCACGGCGGATTCCGGTAAAGTTTCGCTACCGGATATTTTCCGGCAATGTAAATCTGGTCGGTTCTCGGAGAATCCGGTAACCAGATTTCATAAGAAAACAAAGAAAATCATCGGAATTCACCAGAAATTAACCGACCGAATCCGGTCACCATGTTACATCG
>CAJNYU010003599.1:0-35610 GCA_905331475.1 Rotaria socialis
TCCAGTGCTTTCCCATGCTTTCCGGCCAGATACGGTGATTTTTCCGCATCTTTCCGGCCGGTTCCTACAGTATCCGTCCTCCGGAATCATTGACCTGGGTATGATAACCCATCAATAGAGAATCATACTGATTACACCTGTAATTATCTCGGAGCTCGAAATCGATAATTTTATTTGTAGGGCAAATAAGTGATTATCCGTCGTTCTTTTTGTCATTCAACTGGAATGTTAACTGAAAATTTTATGGTTGATTTGTTTCATACATCAAGATCAACGCGTCTGTAGTAACCAATTAAGAATCGGTTTTCTCGTCCATAAAAATATTTAAAGAATTGCAAAAGTACGTTCCGCGTAACGTTTTGCACTTGAAAATAATTATATGAAAGTCTGGTTATGCTTCACACACGACAAAACTCTTATGTATCTATCGAGCTAGATAAACGATCTATTTACTAAGAATATTGGTATGAAACGAGTCAATCATTAGATAAAAAGAGACATCTAGTACGAGCTATTGAGCTGCTGTTTACCGATACCCTCAAGGCGATTTCTGTATTATAAGCTTATACTGATCATGTTTGAATGCGTCGTCGTCTTTCATACAGATTCTTGTTAGTTCGTCGTGTCCGAGCTTTACGTTTATTTATCGAATCTCCTCCTAGTTAACACACACACACATATGTATATATATAGAGAGAGAGAATAACAATGGCAATATGGGCATAACAAGGGAGAGATATGTAAAGACATCGAGAGGCATGATTGAGGGTGAATCATATCCGCTAACAATCCTCCCCTCCCCATCAGATGTGCCCTCGCACATTAATCTTGAGTTCAATTAAATTGAAGAGTCGAATTTGTTTGATCATCAGCGACTATTGATACCGATATACGTAGACGAGATGCTGGATATGTTGTATGATTTTTCAATGTTTGGATATATGTTGTTGTGGCAAGTGTAAGATATTGTATAGGACTTTCGTTTGCATTTATATTTTTTCTAATGATGTTGATTCACGATCAATTGACATTTAATGAAGCTAGATTGTCATTGTCTTTTAATACTTTCAAACTAATTTAAATTCAAGATTTTGTCGTAATAAATTTTTGTAATGATAGTTTTCTTTGAATATGTATCAAGTACTCATGATATATGATATTGTGTACCGATCAATGCATTTGGTATGTGTTCCTGACTAATAGATGTTGATAATTTGGATGTTGTATAATTTTCTTGATCTATTGAATGAAGAAATAAATAAATAAATTTTCAAGTGCAGTGGCTAATACATTGGTTGTGATCATGTAACTAATTTCTTGTGTACATATTCAGTTGGCTGTATTCATCACAATTGTATTTGTCGTAAGTTAGATCACTCGACAACATATAAATTGCATCCAATTGAATTCATCACAAGAATATCGATATATTAATAAATGGAATCATTAATATTTATAATGTTTGTCTATTGAACGAAAATGAAGTGGATGTGGCGTAGTGCGTATTGTCGATTGAGG
Organism: Rotaria socialis; assembly: GCA_905331475.1. Classification (NCBI taxonomy): domain Eukaryota; kingdom Metazoa; phylum Rotifera; class Eurotatoria; order Philodinida; family Philodinidae; genus Rotaria; species Rotaria socialis. The sequence continues at coordinate 1,519 of CAJNYU010003599.1, forward strand.
TCAATACGGTGTAAGAATATAGTTCGTGTTTCTTTTGTTAATAAAATGACACTGTGAATTATCCTTGAGCATTAATGTCGAGATGCAGATGAATTTGATGAACTATTGATTTGTGTTGTGTGTAATTCAATCATAATGATCATATGATAACATTAAATTTTGTCGGTATATGTGTTGCGATGTTGATGATGCTATTCCCATGTAAAAATTATTTGTCAAAAAAGTCACTTTTTGATACTTTTTTGTCTAACAATCGAAGGTTGTGAACTGTTAAGCAGAAAAATTGACCTTGTTCCGGGGAAATGATCACTCTCATCGAGAAACTAACGTATTTAAAAGATTAGCTACCCATGGTTTACCTGGACAGAGATATTCGATTTTTCAGTAAGCTTTCTCTGCAGGNCCTCTTCGAGATGTCCATCTCTGAAAATATTGGCGTTTTTCTATAGAAGTTGCATATCTTGAGAATTTCATATCTCAATGAAAGATTGTTCAAAAATGCTGAAATTTGTTTTATGTGCTAGCCTCATTGAGGTTTTCATGTTTACAAAGTTTCAGGTCGAAATTCAAAAATTTGATTTTGCTTCGAAAGTAAGGTCCTGCAGAGAAAGCTTACTGAAAAATCGAATATCTCTGTCCAGGTAAACCATGGGTAGCTAATCTTTTAAATACGTTAGTTTCTCGATGAGAGTGATCATTTCCCCGGAACAAGGTCAATTTTACTGCTTAACAGTTCACAACCTTCCATTGTTAGATATAATTATCAGATTTGTCGCGATCTCATCATTCGCCGGTTTCACTATTAATTAAACGATTTTACTATCGTAGAAAGTAGGCAAAGTTACTGTCAGTCATGGTTTAAAATATTGTGCTTTAGTTTTATAGACAAATTTAGAAAAATTTTAAATAAATTAATATTTTTAATCTGGCTATTTATAGATTATCATAAAAAATGGTTTACTTTTAATAAAAAATTTTCCCTGTTCGTTCGATAACAATATTTGATAATGGTTTGAGTGTAAGAAATGTTTCAACAGCTAACATTTTTCTTAAATACCAATTATAACCAGCAAGAATATATATATTTAAAAATTTCCGCTTGTTCACATTGAGTATTTAAAAATCGCTAGATGGATGTTTGAACAGCATACTGAAAAGTTTTATCAATGCAAGTTGCATTTGATGTTGTCATTTCACTTTGTTTTTGATCAATTTTATCCAAACAGTCACTCATTAGTTGAAACGCAAGACGAATTATTTTCTAATCGACTAGATCGCTTTAGATAACATATATAAACTACTTTGCGATGGATACCTTTTAAATGATATTCCGTCGTATTCAAAGATCTCCACCAATCTCTCAGTAATGTTAGTAATATTTAAAATGGTGAAATTTCTTCTTTGTAAATATCCATATTTAACATACAGTGGTGATTGATGCGGATGTGAATGATATTTTGGTAAAATCATGATTCGGTAGTGGCTGATGATTTCACTGCTCTTGTGTGTGCGTCGGCATCGAAGATATAATATGAAATCTAGTTAGTTGATGAAAGGAGAGGTATGTTCGTTAATGTGTTTTAGTTTTATTATATAGAAACAGGTAGAATTATAGATCATACTTCTTCACATTCAATTGTGATTTTGTGTTTGCCTGTTGCCGAATTTCATATGTAGGCCTGTTTCTCACTCACCATGTTTACAAAGTACGTGTAAGACATCTTATCTTTTCGCTAATATCAATCTTATGTACCATGTTGTTGTCGTGTGACTGACCTAGCATTGTTTACATAATATTATTATATAAACTACTAAGGCATTACCTAGGGTGTAGGTATGAACCATCTATGCCATTACGACCACTTTCACATCATGCACCTAGGGTTCGACAATCACATTCACCCTGAGTCACTTATGTGGCACACTCACACCGTCAAGATATCGAATAGACTCGGTTTACCATCAGATAAGTCACAAATGGAAAACCAATCATAAACTTGTATAAAACCCTTACATATGTGATAGTTTATTGTCAAAATACGAAACAACTCGATAGATATCATTTCATTCTTAAGAAAACCATGATGACCAGATTCGTTTCGCAGAAGGAGGTGCGCCCATTGGTCTTTGTAAATACTTCCATAATGGTTCCGGTTGTCTCGGTGACACATTCGGTCTATGAATAATTCTATTGCTAAAAAAGGAACTTAATTTCTGTTTAAACTCTTTAGCACGCCATGGATCTTTCAATGCATATTTTTGGATGGCTGCGATCAGGTTCTTTCTTGATTGATTATAGTCATTTAGACTCTCTTCATCTTTTAATGCTGTCACGGCTACAGCATCTTTCACATAGAATTGCAGTTTTTCAAGTAACCTGCCTTTATTTTCCTCCCACCATGCACCTAAAGGATAATCGTCTTCACAGCGAGTAATTACTAATATGCATGGTACGTGATCTTCACACAAATCATGAACAATGCTATGATAATACTGACTTGTTTGCTGGGATGGATTATCGATCTTTTCGAATGCAAAATAAAATAAAATGAATATCATCTTTTGCATATAGACTATCTAATTGTTTTTCTAACATTTCCATTCCTTTATTGGATCGTACAGTGCCTTCTAAACTTTTATAAAAAACAACAGTATCAATCATTCTCAAAGAAATATGTGGATAGTCTTTGAGTGAACCTCGAACTGAATAACACTCATCAGTGTAATTTCTAACAATTTCACTTTGCGGCACATGTTTATTTGCTTGCCTCTGCCATTACCTTTACTCCAATGAAATAACACTGCAATTAAATGTCTATAAAAACGAAGTTTTATATATATATATATATATATCACATAATCAACATCACTGGGAATAAAACTAGAAAGAAAAGATAAGGAAAACAAAGCTCAAGTCGATAGGAACTAGTCATTATTATCATACAAACATTGAGTAAAAAAAATGCTTTTTCTTCAACTGAACTGATGAGAACTTTAAAAGTAAAATTTTCACAATGTGGATGTGAATTAACAGAAGACTCACAGTCACACAGACATTGAGATCTCTGCTTGACACGCATATCCTCGAGATATCATTTTGAAAAAACCCTTTAGAAAGAATGTTATTCAAGTTAGGTATAATGAATCCTAATAACTATATTTAGATGATGCAAGACAATATGCAAATAAGTATGAGATCATCAAAGATGAAATGGAAAAAACCTTGCTTGCTTCGGCCGTATCTAACTCGGTAATATAAAATCACACGTATGCGAGATAGAACAAAAAAATGATGAAATACCGTAATTTATTGAATCAAAATGCAAATAAATATCAAACTGTTTTTTTTTCAAATCAACTTTTGGTGAATCCGGCATCGGTAAAATTACTCTTATTAATCAATTTTTTGATGAAAACGTAACAATAGAGCAGTCGGATGTACAACCGAAAGAACAAAAGTTTCGGGAATATTAGAAGAGTGCCCTCATGTGAAATTCAATATGTATGATACTCCTGGTCTTTCAGAAAGTGGTGATGGTAGTGTCTCAACAGCTGAGGCTTTTATTCAATTAGTTAGACTTGCATATTCCATTCCAACTGGTATCGATTTATAATTTTTTGTGCTGAAAAAGGACATTTGACTGGTGAACGATTCAAAGTCAATTACCGTATATTTATAGACGAATCATGCGAAAAGCGAATGCCTTGTTTGTTGGTAGTAACGAAATGTGATAACGATCGTCCGCTCGATTCACGGTGGAATGACAATAAAGATCTCGTCCGTAATCAATCGAAATTTGAATTTATCGACTGTGCTTGTGCATCTACCCTTAAGACAAACAGGAGAAGACCTAATCATATTCTCGACGATTACACAGAATCAAGGTGTAATTTGATTCAAGCTATTAAGAAACATTCACTTTCCGAACCGATGCCAATGGATTCATGGAAATGTAAAGCTCTTATTTATGCACGGTCGTTTTATAATACTGTACTTCAATGGCTCGGTTTCGAACAGAACTCGTCAAAATGCTTATTGAACTTGGCTGTTCACCCGAAACTGCGACAAGAGAAGCTGCAGAACTTTTGAACGGTTTAGAAGAGTAAACTTTGATTCTTCCTTATCAAGCTAAGGAAGTCTAATCAATCGTACCCCTATATTCAAACATACTGATCTACACCATACTCTCAATACTACAAAACATTTAATTTCACATTAAGCAACAAAATAATTTTTTGTTATTTGATTATGATATCAAAGAAAATGACGAGCTCGACATAGAATTTGCTTAACATAACTATATGTATATCATGTAAAATAAGCGTTGCTAATAATGATCAAATTCGAAGTAGACAATTGATGTAGATCTAAAAAATGATACAAGTTTATCAATAATTGTATCACGGAGATAGGGAAGTTGAGGCACAATTGATAATAAACGATAATGCCGTAACTCATTATCATAATAAAAGTTTAAACATATGCAGACCAATTGATAGAAATTATTTAAAATAATGTGCAAAGTAAAATTTATAAAATTTTGAGATATGCTGATTATTGTGTGCAAGCGATTCAATATAAGTGAACATACAAGCGGAAGCATAAGTAGTCAATTTTTTAATTATCATCACATGTGAAGAATGACATTGACCAAGAACAAGTTTTCACCTTTATTTAAAAATGGATGAAACTATCTCATCTGATAATTTGATCAATGAATATACGGAGACAGTGAATGTAAGAGAGGAAGTGGATTCTAGAATTCAACAGAATTCGTTATTTCTTTCTGATAATAAGTATGAAGAAGCCGGGAAGTTCAATTAATCTCAAATAAAAGAATTACCTGTGCGTATGATATGATATTCATTGCTTTCGTTGCTCGCATTCCGTCAGTGACACCTATGTAAATGAAAATTTGATGCAACACATATTAGATGATGTAGACAAGTACTGAAAGAGAAACATAATTATCATGTACTAATTAATCTCATATGATGAGTATCAGATGTCCGTTGCATTATCATTCGCAGTAATATTGGCATCGCTATCGCACAGGCATATTTTTGTTATTCGGCCAAAATCCACGCTGTTGTAACTCAAAATTTGACGATACTCTTAGAATCACAAAGCATATATTTATAAAAAAAAATTAAAAAACAGAATAGTTGATTATTCCTATGCCGAAAAATGGCATATTTTGACTTCGAAATCAAATTTAGCCTTCTTTACTTTATTATCTGAACTCTCTAGAAAGATTTTTCTTATATTCGAATAGTTCTTTCTTCTTGTTCTGATATAAACATTGATTATTTGTTCAAACATACAGTTCTGTTGAATTCAATAAAGAATTTCAGTCATTATTGCAGTCCAGCAGTGACAACACGAATGCATAAACGATCATCAATTAGGATTGTGAGACAAGAACATTTACGTCATAGATGAGGCTGGGAGTAGGTAGGAATTCTATGCCTATCGGTTGTAGAATGCGTGTTGCACTATGCAACATATTCTATTTGACGCTCTAGTCTTTTGAATGGGATCCACAAAAAAACATCCTATTTACATACGCAGGTCTGATGCATAAGTAGCTATCCGTATACGCACGTATTTGCCATAATATTTTTTAGGATTAATATTTTTCGGATGGCCACTGTTGAAAGAGCCACATAGGATACAGATGGTAACCCGAATCTAACGACATCGCCATTTTTATATAAGGGAAGTAGAGCTCCATTCCGAAGTATCATGGTACACAAGAGATCACGTTCGTTCATATCAATTAGATCAATTGCGCCTCCAACATAATCAATAATAAACGGAGTAAAGGATTTTTCTTCCTTGCTCAGTAAGATACAGGACAAGATTGCAACTATCCGATGTTTTTGCAGCTTGAAAACTTCTCCACGTTTTTTTGAAATGAGTTGAATCTACAATAGCCGAAATCTGAAGAGTGCATGTCAAAACAGAAAAAAAATGCAACTGAACGATGTACAAGTTAAAGTATATTGAACGCCAATTTCTTCTCTTACTACCACAATCTAGATAAAGTTTTCGCTGCTTTATAATAAAATTTCAAGAACGATTCTATTCGGCTGTGATTAAGTTTATTGAGAAATGATTTTTCATATACAAAGTAAGATCAATGTACACAAACAAGGTAACCAATGGTCATACAGTTATTTCACTTGGATCATGCATCGATCCAGGTGCACAATAAGTTTGCTTCGCCATTGTAGCTTGCTTCCAAAATTGTGGTACAAAGCCCACGAAATAGAGAAAAGGCATTCCAGCAGCAATATATTGCGGAATGCTCTGGTGAGTTTCGATCCAAACGACGAAAAAGATTACAAGCAAAACAGTACAAGCAAGAAACCATAACGGCAAAATAACATTCGAATGTTCAGGAGCTTTCGATCGATGTACATAGAGATAGAAAACGACAAAGGTGTGAAAAATACAATACACTGAAATTAATATAAACATCCCAAATGCACCGATGAAATGAAGATAAGGATGAATGTCATGACTGACAACGGTCATGATGAGAAAAAACACACACGAGACGAAGGCTACAGCATGAATGGCGTAAATGAGGCCGTAACGAATAATAGATTGATACTGACAGAGAAATTGAACTCGGCCAATAACAATTATTAAAAATTGAGATAGTAAAAGGATAAATCCACACACAAAATAATAATAAGCAGGGCCAATGGCAAGTAGAGATATTGGAGGATGCGTTCCCAATGGTGATATGTTGTTCAGAATTTTGCTGCACACAGTCAAGGTCAAGATGAATGTGACAATGGCAGTGAATGGTAAAATGGATAAAGACCAATACCAGATCAACGCTCTAGCTCTAGTCATTTCGTGTAAAATAAAGAATCTGAAAGAACGAGTGCATGTGTGAATTCGTCGAGAAAAAAACCTATCGAACAGTCCACAGTACGGCTTGCCTACATGGCAGTTAATAACAGTGATGGAGGAAGATAGTAAGAGTGTTCATCATACTATAGAATACTATCTTATGCATAGTTATCGTATTCTGTGGTTGCAGGAATCCATCAGAGATCTACTTGAATGTATGCTAATTCCTATAAGAGAGACTTCCACAATAATTAAATTCTAGTAACAATTAAAATCGAGCAATAGTTGAAATTTAAATTCCACTGAATTCTAGGCGAATCGGCGGTCGAGATACTGGAATTTGGTGATCATTTCTGTGAGGTCTCTACTTTATATCTTTATTTAACTCGTTAAATTTTACTTAAAATTAACGTAGCTTCTATGATACGGAAGATTAGGGGATGACACTCATATTAAGCGAGAACGAGAGTTCACGTATAAAAACAGCTTACCCTGTTGTAACGGAGTGATATCAGAATAAATATAAAAGAATAATTTCAATAGTGATTTTATTATCAATTAATATAATTGTGCAATATATATAATAATATATAAACAATAATAATAGAAGGGAGAATATGAGGATGTTGTATATCAATATTCCCAGGGCAAACAATCGTATGTTAAGGTCTGATAAGATTTTGAATTTGATCTTTCGACCTGAGATTGAGAGAGAAGAGCAACTCATACAAAACAAAAACGCATATTCAAACACGTGAATACGTTACATCCGATCGATAAACAGCGTAACAAATCCAATGAGATAAAATAAACAAATATTTACAAATAGTTTAGCGTCAGGTTACGGCGTCTTCTTACGTCTTCTGTCTTGTGTTCTATCTGTAAATGATTTTTAAGATATGACCGATAAAAAAAAATCGAACATTTTCCAGTAGAATCATACTCCGAAAATATTAGACATTCCATTTTCCAACGCAAAATGTCAGATTCTATGAGGTTATACGAGATTACAATCGGATTTTTGTGTATTAAAATCAAAATTCGATGATAATCTCATCGAATCTCATATAATTTGACAACTTCTCATTGGGATATTAGACATGGTTTGTGCCCTTTACTTTTTCGATATCATAACCTTAACAAGGGTGTGGGCTTACTTTAAAAGGATGTCAACGCCCACAGCCTTTTCGTTGCAATGGTTGGCTAAGAATAATCTACAGCCGAGTGCCGCCTGGCGCTGTCGTTTCATGCAGCTTTGTTTCTGGTTTGCTACGAACTGCATAAAGCATTGTTGGCTGTATTCGAACTTGTTTTTCTTCTCTGATAAAAGTAATAATAAAAGCAAATATTTGCGACTGCCTTTTATCTTTGAAATATTTTCTTTTCTTCCTACACTTGTCAGTTTCATATTATCACTCTTGCATTATTCACTGTCATCATACGTTTTACCGTTGTTGCTGTTTCGTTTTTTTTTCCTTATTTTATATCATCAGCAAGTTATTAAGGTATCTGTCAAGTCTTTCTAATTATTGCAATCCACTTTAGTAAAATCTTGAGGGTGTGGGTATTAATCTGGTTCTGTTCCTCATTCACACTCACGCCCACATACACCAACACACCTGCACCTTTTGTTAATATTATATTTTTCGATATGGCACCAGCTAATGTCATAGAAGAAAAGGCGGAAAATATAACAGAAGCTAACACCTTTCGCACTATTCTAATTCAAGTTGATAAAAGCAAAGAAGCGCGTATCAGACTGACTGATTCATCAACTGCATGGGATGTTCGCGCCAAACTGATATCGATGCGGATTAAGCAATCGTCGATGTTCCACTTCCTAGATAACAAGGGCTATCGCGTACTACAATCGGATGAGCAATCAATCAGTATTAGCGAATTAATTTTTTCAACTGATGATGGTGATACAATTTATTTGATAAGTGAAAAGTCGCTGCTGAAGAAGTTTCTACAGCGAATCGCAGAGATTCTGATATATTCTGTCACAATTATTATGATAGTATATTTCATTTATCATTATCGCAAGACAATAATGCGTGATTACTTATGTCCATATCTTGATAAATCGAACCGGGCTTTGGCACATACGTTGAATTGTTCTATCGAAATAAATGAACAAGACACAAGAGAATATTTGAAAAACAAAATAATAATTCATTCAAAGGGAGAAGAATCATTTGTCACTAAAGACAAAGATGCTGAGAAATTAGAATCCAGCAACACTGTCCAGCACTATGGGACCACCATGTACGATGAATGGGTTAAGAATGAAGAAAATTATAAGGCAGACTATGAATGGTATAACAATATGAAATCGAGTTCCGGAAACTGTCAACAGAGTTTTGAAGAAAAAGTCAGTCATTCCAATAAACTTATAAAGGATACGCCGGAATCGATTGACGAATATGTTCAAAGTGAGTTTTATGATTGGCCTGAAAAAATCAAAGGCAAGATTAAAATAAAAAAATCAATTGGAAGGATCAGCAAACGATGATGACGATGGAATGAGTTATGCAATCAATGGCAAAATTCGAAGTAATTTATACATAATTGCTTGGCGAAGAGAGGGAAATGATGTAGTGCGAATTCACACTCACATTACCATTTTTGAAAGAACAGCAGGTTCAAGTTGTCAATTTAATGAAGACTTTTGGAGTAGCCAGAGAAGCCGAATTCAGAATGCCAAAAATTATTATCTGTTAACTAAAATTCGAACGAATCCAGTTTATAAACAATTTTTATTAGGTTTTAATCGAAAATAAATCAATCTTTTCGAATTTTCTTACTTTCCTATAGGAAAGGCATTTACTTATTAGCCAAATCATACAAATTGCTTCCATTCTGTGTGACGAAGGGCGAAGGGAAAACATTTAGACGCATCCTATATCCAAATTAGCTTGTAATGATGAACCAATGCTTGGAATTTACTAATTAATTTTAAATATTGCTGAGAAAAACTCGCTAGCTGGTTATGGTTATTTTTCGTATCTCAGGATGCCAAAATGTGTGTGCGTGTGATGTTAATATTCATCAATACCCGCAACCTCAAGATAAATATACATTTTTGAAAATCAAAATTGGTATTATTGGTAAAAAAATTGATAAGTATGACGTGATTTAATGGAAATGTGAAGTTATCTTTTTGGTTCACCAATCGTAATCCAACAGATCCTATTGATTTTACTGATTATGCTTTTCACAAGAGTATTCATCATGCATCATTGGAGAGAAAGTCAAAACCGGAGAGTTCAATTATGCACGAGCGATTGTGTGATGATAGAAATCAAGAAATAGATTTTTAACTGATGTACCACAAAAGGCACCACAATCTGTGTCTATCGGTGTAAAAGGTACGAATGATATCGATAAGTTTCAAGTGAAATTCGATAACTGTGCCAAAACTGATCGCGCACTGAACTCCTTGTCATCATCAAATATGAAACTGAACACTGCGTTACTCTTCTTGTCCTATCGAATCTTTAGTTGATAAAGTTCGATATATCAGCTTGTTGAAAACCCTTTCCTGTTACTGGCCAACTTCACATACTCGATGAAACTAGCAGAGTTATGATGATGATGTTAACTGAAAAGAATAACTCCATTGTCTGATTTTATCGACATTTCTATGGTAGTCAATAATTTTGTATTGCATTTGTTCTTGCTTTAATCGAGTTCACAAAATTATATATATATATCTTTGAACTATTAGCACTTTCGTTACAGAAATATCATTTTACTGTGCAAATTTCTATCACAAGGTTAAAATGGGTTTGCATAGATATTTCACTCTAAACCATATGCCCTATTCCATAGGCGGTGGAGCCGTTAGGCTAGGGCAGGCTTCGTGAGACCCAGTTATTTGAAAACAAATTCTGATTTCATTGTAATTCTATATTTGATAAGTGAAATAGGTTAGAAAAGCGATGCTATTTTTTCTCCGAAGTAATATTCAGCCTGAGGATGTGTATGCTGCATGTTTTTGAAATATTTTCACTTATTGATGCTAAAGCTTCTTTTATGACGATGAAGGGGACTACGATCAACAATGACACAACAACTGTTTAATCATGTCCTTATGTCTCCTATTCATAAAGAAAAATTCGATCAGTTAGACTTGAACAGCGTTTGTTCTGATTTTATTGCAAAAAAATTAGAGTAGAAAAGCCTTTTTTGGGCATGAATAATAGTTTTTGTAGTTACGACTTTTTTATTTCCTTTAGTCATGGTTTAAGATTTTGTATGCTTATGTTGATAATGAAATCAAAATTTTGATAGTGTAGTAGAATTCTCGATTGCTCTGAAGGTGTGCATTTGAAACTCTGCTTTCTCCCTCTAGTACCGACTTTCTGTCGTTATTTTCAAAAAACAATTTGAGCCTCCCCCAAATTAGAAACGTTCCGCCGCCTATGCCCTATTCTTGTAGTGTAAACAGCCGTTAAATCAACCGCACACCTGATTGTGCGTATTTTTTCAACTAAAAATAACACTTGTATTTACAATAATAAATACACATACAGATTGCAAAACAAACGGAAAAAAACTTCTTCAGCAACGCGATAGTATTTTAAATAAAGAATATATTAAAGCGACATGCACATGTTAACATAATAGAAAACAACCTTGCCAAAATATTCTGTTCTTTTCAAATAAATATTTCAAAAAAAAAATGAGTTCAATGTTATGAGATCTGACGACATCTAGAGACCAAAGAGGATCAGCTGATTGTTTGCTTGAATTTAACCAACAGGTATGATCGTGAAGTTGCATGTAGACAGACAGACATGCATGTCTATGTATACGTGAGCACTCTTGTATGAATGCAAGCGATGAATCAGTAAATTCTTTTCTTTTTTTTTCTGTAAAAAATCTAAAGTCAAATATTTTGTTTTGTCATGATAAAGAAACATGATATGATATCGAAGTAATGAATCAAATATATCATTTAACACTTAGTAGGATATTTATATTAATTAATTACGCTTGATAATTGAAAAAGTAGGTCGACTCAACAGATTTTGTTGGATCAAGCTGAAGCTACTCGTATGAAATGGAATATTATTTTTTGATTTACGATCAAATTAATCTCGAATTATACAATTTAATGTATTCAAAGAGAGAAAAACAAGATTGATTATCTTTCTTTACTTCTAGATTAATTGATACTACATCACAAGAACCTGTGAAATGATAAAAAGAACATAAACGACAACAACAAATGATGATGCGTTTCTGTGTATATAGAGTAATAGTGAATAGGAGGAGGAAGGCAAAGAAGAACTGTTTGACTAGAGCTTTTTTAATTATAGTTCTTCTAAAATAGAATCTATCGTAAATGTGTGTGCTTTCTCATCGTCATATATATGTGAGAACTTATACTAAGTGTCTATTAATATGCGTAGCTATAATATTACGTCGTTTATATGCTAATTTTTATGTAGACAATAGAAAGAAGATACCCTATGGACATTGCCATCTGCTTTTCTAGATCAATTTTTTTTTAATTTCATTTGTTTTTCTACTATGTCAATACGGCGACGAGTTACCATTTGAATTCAATAGTGTGATCGATCAAGTAAGTAGCTTCCGTGAAATTAATGCCGACAGGAGGTCAAGCACTCATTCTAACAAACATATGCTGTTCTTCCATTGTTTCGATGTGATTACTCATTTTTTTCTTTTTCACTAAACACACACGTTCATACGATGAGCAAACATGAAAGAAGAAAATTGATTGACTAGCTGCCGGCATAACCTACATCAACTAATGTGACAACTATACTCGAATCGATAACCATTAGATTATATAAGAAGAAGAGAATAACAACGAGAGAAAAATCCTCGTTACTGACGATATTATTAATTTTTCTTTTTAGTCTTATGATTATAATGAATACAATTGATTTTGAAGAATGTCTCAAAGATTCTCCTGCTTATCGGTATGTAATATTATTATGTCGTTCGAATAAAAAATCTTATCTCTAAAATAGAAATCAACTTCGACAAGCAGTAAATCATATCGACATGCTCGAAGATCGCTTAGAGCAAATGTTTAAAATGTGCAATTCTGTAATTAATAATGGGAAAATATTTGTGCAAGAATTTCAGTAAGAACGTTTTTTCTCTCGAAATAATCGTACTTAAGATTTTCATTTAGAAAATTTCTAAAATCTATTTTTGATGCCCGCGAATTGTTTTCTACAGATGAAGTAGCCTACAAAAGTTTAGGAAAATTTGGAAATTATCTCCGTGAAATACAAACACTTTTTTCTGTAGGAAATTTCATTTGTTTTGATTTATTTTCAACATGATGATTTTTTAATTAGAATTTACTTGAACAGACATCACATAGCCTTTTACGAACATTAACACGTATGTTAAAAGAAGATATTAAAAAAGTCAAAGATCAAGGCAAATTATTTGACCGTTTAAGTTCAGATTATGATATTGGTAATGCTTATCTCCACGAAAAACGAAAATCTTTATTTTCTTTTCAATTATTTAGCTTTACAAAAAAATGCCGATGCATCAAAAGCTAAACGTAAGTGACATAAAAAGATTTTTTTGTTGTTGTACAACATCGAAAAAATCAGTGCAGCCCGTTAGTCATAAAATTGAAAGTATCCCGGATCATCGACACCAGTATCTGGATACAAATCTTAAAAAAAAAAGATTACCCGTTTGATGTGTAATCACTCAAACACAATCACCCGTGTTTGGTGTACTGAATCTAATTGTTATTGCATTTTCTTGTAAATTAGTACGTTTATAAACGCTCTCCTACAAGTATATCTGCCATACTTCACCTTTGAATCGTAAGCACTTGCGTTTTTATAGATACTAAATCAAGCAAGAAATTTTCGTATATGTTAAAACTTCTAATCCATTGAATCTCTTATTTCTAGCTCATCTATGTGAAGATGCCAGTAAAATTTTAACAGCTACACGTAGTTGTTTTGGCCATACATCAATTGATTATACATATCAAATCAATGTTTTATATAATCAACATAAAGTTGACTTGATCGAATTATTTTTATCGTATATTAACTTTCACAAAGCATTTTTTCATCAGGGCTATGAATTGTTATCTATAGATACTGAACAAGATTTTAATTCAATTACAACAGAAGTAAAAGTCTAAGGATTTTTTCTTTCAATGAATTTTTTATTGATATTTTAGTTAACTAGAATGAGACAAGAAAATGCTCAAAAACAAAAAATTTTAGAAAAAGTTCACGATACAAATCAAAGACGAGTAAGTTCTCATGCGATTGATTTTACGTTAAATATTTCTCCATTAAAATTTGTTGTATTACTATTAATTAGTATAATAGAAACAGTAGTAATATTGTAATTTTTACGAACTTTGTAGTCCTCAACACCAGGAGATACGACGACATGTTTTCCAATAAAATCGATACTATCATCATCGCACTATGCACGACAGGTTATTGTATGGCTGGTGGATTTTGGCATTCTTCCTTTTTTTTTCTAATCGAAAAACAGCTAGGGCATGATGCTTAGCTCTTTTTTTTTGTCGTTTTGTTTTTGAAATATTTTATTCGGTCATAAGAAGATTATCAAAGTTTTTTTTGTTATTCTAGTTGAAATATGACGATAACCGAAACGATGGAATATCAACAGACGCATCATTATCTGTAGTAAGAGAAAATTTTTGGTTTATTTTGAAGTTATATTTTATTGATTTATTAGGCAAAAGAAACTTTATCAAGAAATCCATCACAACAAAGCTTATCGAATATAACAAATACATTAACAAATGGTATTGAAGCAACAAAAGAGGGTACATTAGAGAATGCTGAATCTTTGGCAAACTAAATTTGTATTGTTTTCTTGTATAGGTTATCTATTTAAACGTTCTCATAATAAATTCAAAACATGGAATAGGTTAGTAAACTTTTCTCATTGAAACCGCAGAACAGATTATGAGCAATGCGGAGTTATTTGATCAATTCAAGACAAATGCAGTCAAAGATAGAGTCAACTAATCCTAAGATGAAATATTCTTCCTACTGCTATCCGATATTCATAACAAAAATTCTCGAGTCTATTCAATTGATTAGTGAGCACTCTCTCCGAGCTGGATTTTACCTGCCGGTAGAAATGAGTTCGACGAAGAATACGTTTTTCTTCCTAACTTATCGATTCAGTCTTCATGGAATTCTTGGGTAGCAATTTGAAAAATATTCATAGACTCAAAATTTCAATCTGCTTAGAAAATCCAAAAATCTCATCTTATGTTGTAGACGCTGGTTTTCAATTCGTAATGGTCAATTACTTTATATGAAACGTAATAGCGGTAATTCAATAAATGATAATTCACAACAACAATCTTCATATTCCGTAATGATACTCGATCTACGTTTATGTACAATTCGCGCATCGAATGATCATGATCGTCGATTTGTTTTTGAAATTATTTCACCAAATAGGTATAAAAAAATCTAGGAATTAATTCTCTATCGTTTATCTTCGTTTTTTCAAACTTCAAGTACACATCTTCTACAAGCTGATTCACAAATTGAATGCGATCATTGGGTGAATTCGCTTCAATTAGCAATAAGTAATTTATTTAAATCGCCCAATAATGGAAATTTACATTCGTTTACAGTTTGTACTTCGTTAAAAAGATTGATTTCTCATTTAGTATTTCTTTTGCGTTTAGTTGCTACCCAAACCTTATGTTGATGATCGTTCAAATTCAGTTTTAACTGCTAAAAATGAAATCAAACAAGAAATGTAACGAACAAAAAAATGTGCCATTGTTTTATCTTTTTTTTATTGCGTTTAGGATTAAAGATAAGATCGATTTTGTACGTTCAATTACAGGCAATGACAAATGTTCCGATTGTGATGCGGATGGACCTGAATGGGCATCGATTAATCTAGGAATTTTACTTTGTTTGAATTGTTGTGGTGCTCATAGGTTTGTACATTTGCTTTGCCAATAACTAGAGAATGGCATTTTTTTTCTTTCTCATTATCAGAGGTCTCGGTGTTAGTCTTTCAAAAGTTCGTTCACTTCATATGGATACATGGGACTTAGAAACATTAATTGTGATGGGCGAATTGGGTAATACAGTTGTCAATAGTATATATGAAGCAAATCTATCAAATAATGTAAAAAAACCAAGTGCTGAAACGGATGCGTAAGAAAAAGTTTATTTGGATCAATTTTTTTAGATAGTGAAAAAAAAGCTTAATTCGACCTTAGGAACTTCTGTATTATGTTTTTAGAATAATTCATGAGAGAAACTCTAAAAATCCCTGACAACAGTGAAGACATCTTTTACTGAAATTTGATTGGCTATGATTCATTTCAGCTATATTAGAGGTTTTCTATTGAATAATTGCGGTAGTATCATGCTGAGTGCATACTAAAGTAATTAATACTTAGCTCGTATAAGTCAAGCACAGTCGTCTCTATCGACTCCATAGGACACTGTCATCCGGTCATTACTCTTATTTCTATTTAGTTTGACACGTCGATCTTATATCGAAGCAAAATATGTGCAAAAAGCATTTTTACGTTCTTTACCAGCATCGAATCAAATACGTTCAACAACACGCACTATTAAACGATGGTCTGTGATGAAAGGTCCAATATCAACAGCGACGCTTACAAATGAACATGATGATGATGGAACATCAAATTCATTAAAAGTCAATAGTCGACAGTTATTAACAAGGTTTACTTTAGCATTATGAATCAAAAGTCGTCTTGACTATTTCACACGTTTTGCATTTTAGAAGGTTAACCGGCGTATTAGAAAATGAATTAACAGCAGGTATAATATAGATATTGTTTCGAAATATGATAATTTACCCAAAACAAATGAATATGTTTAAGATTCGTTATCATCGATATGGAATGCGAATATATATTTATATGAAGGGGCTCGTCATCGTAGTGTTCCAACGATGCTTCACGCATTAACTCTTGGTGCGGATAAAAATTTTCTTAATGAGCACGATCATGGGCGAACACCATTGATTCAAACAATATTAAGTGTATGTTTTTCTTTTGGTTTCGATTTTTATCTAATTCTTTTCGTATTATATAGAGATCAGTTGCAGCTGCTGAATTTCTTTTGATAAATAACGCAAAAATAAATTTAGCCGATGAGGATGGCAAAACACCACTTCATTATGCAACACAATTAGCCAATAAAGGACGAGGGTATTTTGCTCCAAACAATTTTAAATTGACCTCTGTTTTTTCTTTTTTCCAGACCAATTATTCTTCTACTTAAGCGTGGTGCTGATCCCTTAGTAAAAGATCGTACAGGCATTGATGCCTGTTCACTTTCGATGGTCATTGGCGATCCGGATGTCATCACATGGTATCGTTTAATAGCATTACATGAACAAATGAAAGAAGAAGATGCCGATGCAGAAAAAACCTACATATCAATATTAGACGATCCTGTCTATATGAAAGAAATAGCAAGGACACCTTCATTTTCATGATTCAAAAAAATTTTAATATTTTCTTTTATCTGTGATATATTTTGCGGGTCTAGTTTGTATAGATTATCATTTTCCCCCGTCTCTCTGTCGTATTATGTATCAAATAAAAAGAAACCCGTATCTATGTATTAAGATTTAATTTCATTGTTGTTTGTACGCGCGCGCGCGTGTGTGTGTGTTTTGCTCTGTATCATTTTTATCTTTAAAAAAAAACAACAACAAATAAAAAATTGCTCGTTTCCCGGTTGTGATTTTTTTGTAACAAAATTAAAATTTACGGGAAAATCAGAGTGCACATTGACGTTCAGTACCGATCCAATTTATGTTATGTTCATATGAAAATGATCTTGAGATGCATCGAAGAAAAATTTTGTTTGTTTCCATAGAGGAGAACGTTGTTATTGCAACCAATGTGTTAATAAAAATACATCTTGAGATTTAGAAATATTTGTAGTCAAAATGAAAAAAAATCGTTGCTTATAAAATTCAATAGCTAATTAAAAATGATTATTGATATGCATTCGTAATTCTGTATTCTCTCGGCACATGGGTCGCTTTTAAACTTCCTCATTGGAAAACAAATCATGTTTCTCTTCGAGCGTTCTACAAAAAAAATATTCTACTAATTGTTTAGCAAAAATCAATCTATTTTAAAAGAATTCTTTTTCTTCTTCTATTCTTCTTATTATTTTTCTCGCTATTAACTAATCCAATTGTTATTTAACATCGCCATTTACTGTTGTAATGGAAACGTTGTAGTTCTGTTTTTATATTCAAACAATAAAAGTTAACATTAAAGCAACAGTTTCTGTTTCGAATGTGTGTTTCTTTACAATGACAAGTTTAGTATTGTTTAATTCTGAGCCAGTACCAGCAGATGATTTCGTCAAGCCGGGCGTGGATTGGGGTACTGCTAAGAAACGCAATCGATTGGCTAGTGATCCAAGTCACACTCATCCAGCAGGAACATATCTTTACAAGTAAGAATTTCGACAGCAAAAAAACAGCACGACTCTAAAACAATAATTGTAGAGGTGAACCAATCGAGCAAAATTATCGAAATACTGATATTACATTGAGCAATGTTCGAATCAATGATGAATTGTAGGTCTATCGTTGTCTTCTCTCTCTCTCTCGCCTAAATCTCAATTTATAATTTTATGTAATACTCTAGAATACCTGCACCACAAACAGTTGATGTAACGCCTCACCAAATACCATTGCAATTTCCAGCCAATCATCCGTTTTCATCACATATTAGCGAAAAAGCACTATTTCCTAATTCAAGTGCTAATTTTGATGATCATCCTTCGACAAGCATGGATCCGTATATGGTGCCACAAAAAGTTCGTGGTAAGACATTATCTTGCGTTCTCTTTCTCGTATTCACTTCAACGAGTTCTATATGTCAATATTGCTTTTACTTCATCGAGGTAATCCATTTCGTCGTGAAGTGCATTATCAAGGACTACAACGAGAACGATATCAAACTTCAAAATGGCCGGATAAACAATATATGCAGGTAATTTGAAATAATAATAAAGATCCCGATCAAATATTTTACTTATGATTTTATTAGTTACCTCGTTCATCAAGCGATGTTAGTTCATCCCCGATATATCCTTGGCCAAGAAAAATGTTCGTACCAAATGATGATAGTGCTTGTGAAAATTCTGGCTCACATATAGTTAAAAATAAAGAAAGAGCTTCATTTGAAACATCGTATCAAAATGATTTTACCTATGGTGAAGGTATTGGTACACATGTTGTATTTGATACAACAGCACAACTTCAGCCAACGGAATATTTAGTAATATTTGTTTTTATTTAAATTAACACAAAAGAAAAAATAATATGAGTTTTGATATAATTTAAAATAGAAACCACATTTCAAAAAAACACTTGATCCAGCAAGACCTATTGATGGCGTACAAGCTGCTCAAATTCATGGAAATCATCGCATACCAAGTGCATTAGAAAAACAGAAAGCATTACCACAATACGGATCAACAGAAACAATACAGTAAACATAAATATATCAAAGATTTATCGTTATGGAATTTTTGTGCTTTAGCCTAATGAGTGAAACTGAAAAATTTGATGATCAATTGCGAAACGGAACTGATTATGTAAACTTACCGGCTCATATGTTTCCAAAAGAACGAGCACCAACATGGATTCGTAAGTTAAGAAGGACTAATTACCAATAAATAATATGTAACACATGTAAAACCAGCCCTGGTCTTATGGTCGATACCTCCGTACTCTGGAGTACAATGAAGTAGACCTGAATTACAATTTTCTCTAAATAGGCACAGACAATAGAATAATCTAAAATCATCGTATCGGGACCGAAAAAAATATAGTTCCACATATTTCTAGTCTGCTCTTATTCAGGATTTAAGAAAACAAAGATGTGCCCTTTTGTTTATCTTCTCCTACTATATTCTATCATTTTCATTTCAGCTCGATCCGAAAATTCCAATACTAATAATAACGAACCACAATCTGAAATTCGTTATCTTCATCATCTTCGGCCATCTTCAGGAGTTCCACAAATAGCGCGTGACCGGCAAGCAAGCAATCAACAAATGGAAGCTGAAAATCGCCTTAAACAATTAGAACTTATTCGACCAGAAGATAATCTTAAGTTACTTAATCTTAAATTTCGTGTTCTTCAATCTCCACGCCATGGTCGACCCATATTACCACAATATAGAGATCCATACGTTAATACCTTGTATGATCAACTTGGTACATATGTTCAAGAAAGGTCCGGTCTCTATCAAACAGTAACCTATGATCCCAATGCATTAGTACAAGCAATACCGGATATTGAAAAATCAGAAAATAACGAACAAGAAAATGATCACTTATTAAAAGACGACAATCATCTTGGTGATCTATTAGACTACGGTGAACAAACACAAGACAAATCAAAACCAAATTTATTTCAATATAAAACTTTTCAAGATTATCAACAAATGCGGGTTTGTTTAGATAATTTAATTAATGACAAAAAACAAAGCATGATTATTCTTCTTTTCAGAGTCGTCTTCTCAATAAATGCCGTGTTCCACAAGATGCCAATACTGTGAATACTCGTATTCAAGAAGGTAATCCACCATTTATTCAACGCGAATCAACCTATGGTGACTCGTATAATACGCGAAAGTTTCTTCAAGAAAATATTTTGTCTTCTGACGCACGTTCTGATCCAACTAGTTTAATGAGTACACGATATAATACGAATATTGAACGAGCACGAAGCATGAATAGTTATCCTATGAAAGCAACGCGTAGTCTATCACTTGACACTAATGATCATAACAATAATAATAATAATAATAAAGAAAAATCAAATGATATTACTGTTGGTCCACTTCTGCATCCATCACCGTACGATGAATTATATGCGACAAACCATATAACTGAACATACAAATGGTTATTCTCGACGATCAGAGAATCGTATTTATGATTCACCGTTTAAAAATAAAGGTGATATGCTTGCCTATAAATTTTATGAGAAAAAACAAACATCCATTGCACCCTATCTACAAGTAGCAGATCCACTTTCACGTGAAGTTAAAACGCCAGTACGTCTTCCTGGCCCAGAAATAGTTGCACGTTTTGTTGATCCAAAATTAGCAAAACATTCAACTTATCAACAATCCTATAAAGATTTAGCTTTTCATGAAAATATACCATCGATGCAAGATTCACGACTAAGTCTCGATGAAAGTTATTTATCAATGAAAGATAGCGATCCAAGATTTGGTCGAACTGCCGACGGTCGTGTTAAACAATGGAAATTAATTGATCTTCAGGATCGTTGGACAAAAACAAAAGCACAACGACAATACCATATGGATCATCCAGAATCTGTACCGTATGTCGGCGATGGAACCGTGCAGGCGAAGAAAGAAATTGTCATTGCTGATATTGTCGAGCGACAAAGAATGATGACAGTGCGATAAAATTTATTATCGGCATCTCTTTGAACTATTTTTCTTTTAATAGTTTCTTTAGATTCATTCGTTTTTTTTTAATTTCAAATAAAATAATATTAAATTTTGAACTATCCCAGGAGAATGAATCCTAGTCTAGGATCCGATGAGTTACAATCGGTTCCTATTGGAATCCGATGGAGCTCTTCGGAAGGCGCAAGGAAACTATCGGATTATCGTCGGATTCCTGGTTCCGGAATCGATATCGGATTCTAATATCGGAAACTAATAAAATCCGACAATAACCGTCAATCGGAACCGGAATGCTTCGGATTTCATTGGTTCCGACAATCGGATATCATTGGAAATACGACTATCGGATCCGACATTGATTCTTCAACCAGGAATCCAACAGGATTTCGTTGGATGGTAGGACCCCATAGAATCCGATGGGATTCGGTATCGGATTGATTCACCTGGGTATAATGAACTTCATTATATAACATGAGTTTGTTAATTGTATGATTGTGAGCTCTAATTAAGACACTAATACACAATACGCACGCAGACGAAACTAGCGTATGCATGTAACATCGATGGCGCCACATGCGCTTACACTTTACGAGCTGAAACATAGGGAAAACTCCGAAAAATGAGCAGACGGCATTTTGTTACTTGTCAGATAAATCTAATGTATGTGTGGGCTGTAATAGTTACAAGGTGAAGTATCTGTCATATTCAGATGGCGATAGCATAACAAGAAAAACAATCTGATTCGGTGGATTTTTGTTACGAAATAGAGGTTGTCTGTTCTGGACGAAAAGAAAGTAATCAAAAAAAAGAGAGTCTTATCACAAACAACATTCAATTGACAAATACTGAAATACTTTCTTTCTTTCTAAAGGTGAAATTATCATGCGGACAATAAACCTCAGTACAGTGGTGTGTGAAGAAGAAACTTGTGAAAGTATACAAGCAGCCATTTGTTTACATTGTGAAAAGCGTCTTTGTATTTCTCATGTCTTTGAACATGGATGTTCATTGTTAAAAAAAAGCACTGTTGAACTCAGGAAGAAAGCTGACGAACTTGCCGACTCGCTTGCGATCGCTTCACAGTCTGTAGACGAAGGATGCACAAGTGCTGAAGCTGAATGTCACGCATGGAAAACAGTAGCACTCGAAAAAATCGAGAAAGAATATTCTTCAATGATAAAATCGATTCAGTCCGAACGAAAACGCTTGGATAAAGTGAGAAAAGAACTTACTACACAGTTATCGATTGAAGTACAACAAAAGCTGAAAACTTTGAGAACACAACCCATATGCACTTCACAAGCTCTTGTTGACCTTCAATTAGTATTGGAAAATGTGAGAAACAACATGCAAAAACTTCAATGGCCAAAAAAGCTGCCCTTTTCTGTACCGATCAAGATTAAATTAGCTCAGAATAAAAAGGAAACACAACCAGTCTTACCCAAGACTAAAAATAAAAATGTTCAGTCTTCCCCAGTGCTACTGAAAGTTGAATCTGACAATACAACGTCTACATCATTGCATGTCGGTTCTGAGTCTGATGAACCCATACCATGGAAAATACGAATGGAAAATGATCATAAAAGACTTCAACAAATTATATTGAATAGTTCTAGTGCTGATAATGCAACTAGTGTAACGACTTTGCAAACACAACCAACAGCTGGTATATTATCAGCATCCAATGAGCGCGAAAAGAATAAAAAAAGTACGAGTATATCGTAGAACGTAGAGCTGGGATTTCATCATCTCATATCCACTAGAATCAGTACTCTTATATAATCGACAACAGTAGATTGTTTTCCGTTACTTTTATTGTAGCCGTTCGTGAGTTACCGCCACAGAACATGCCACTTTCAGCAACCGTAACAATGCAGACTCAGATCGTGAAACAAATCCAATACAAACCTTTCAAACAGATGGTCACTCGTTTTCAAGATGTTTCTGCTGCCGGTGATAAACTTCTCGAAGATTATCTTAAAGTAAGATGTCAAAGAGTTTATTGTGATCTGGATATAATTTACTAATGTAAGTCGAATACAGTCGAACCAGATCATTTTCTTGTTGGACTGATATAAAAGAAAAACTACTCGAGAAATAAAATTCCAACTGTAGTATCATACGAAGAGCTTTATCCAATGAGAATTTTCCGATTTGTTGTATTTTAATATACGCACATAACGCATTGCTGTGCGTGAGTTCTATGTATATCTAGACCCATTCTATTAGTCGGCTATCTCGAATTATACATGTGATCGAAGCGCAGTTGAGATCGCTCGCTTCGCCTATATCCTTAATCAGTCTGACAGAAGATAATCCCTCGGCTTCAATCTAGATTCTAAAAGACAGTGATGACACTTTCTCGCCAACAAAACTAATCCAGTTTCTTGTAACATTCCTATCATTCTTTTCATTTTTCTTCTGATTTAGTTAGCTCCATATTTCCATGGAAAGAAAATTTGTACAGACCTGAGAAGAAGTGTGCTGTCATTTCTCGAAGCATGGTATAAGAACAAATCTTCGCCTAGTGTTCATATTATACTTCAGCGTCTCTCAGTATTTAAGAAAATTATTACCAACGATGATG
The DNA here is from genome assembly GCA_905331475.1 of Rotaria socialis. Lineage (NCBI taxonomy): Eukaryota > Metazoa > Rotifera > Eurotatoria > Philodinida > Philodinidae > Rotaria > Rotaria socialis. The sequence continues at coordinate 25,468 of CAJNYU010003599.1, forward strand.
AAAAACTGACGGTTGTGTTTGCTGTGCAAATTTTTGTGAATAATCGCTGCAATAAAAACGATTCAGGTAGAAAAAAAGGCATTTATGATGAAATAATTCGCTTGAAATATAGCTCAAACAATAGCAACTGTGTTCCAATTCTTCCTTGATTATCAATGTATCAGCACACAAAGTATTGTCGAATGGTATACGAAGGGAGCTCAATACAACTTTCCTGGATTTAACGTGGCTCAGAAAGTGGCTGAAAGTTTCATCGACAAAGTAATTACGAGCTCCAGTATTAATTGATACTTAAACGTAACTTTCGCATGATGAATGCGTGTGATGATTGAATATAAACACATAATTTTGCATCGGCAGTGGGATGTGTCATCTGATTTCAAAAATCGAGATGAAACTTTTCTCTCGATAATAACACCTGAGAATATATGAATGAATTATAGGGTTCCCTCTACGTATACAAACAGTCATATCTTTCTTTTTCAAATAAACCATCATGATAATGTATATAGAGACAATGTTATAACAGATATCAGAATAGAACATATCGACCTTGATGCTAGACTATACATTTTGAATACGGGTGCGTGCAACGACACGAGTCACAACCACATATCGTACACGCTTCCATAACTTAACATCAGTTTCCTTCCAGGAAAATATCAAGCGGTTGGAAAGTAAATTTTATATCAGAAGCTCATACTGACGTTAGTTTCTTATAAGTTGTTTTTTTACCAACTTAGAAATACATTTTTCCTTCCTATAGCAGTAGGAAGAAAAGTAAAAGAACGGCAAGAGAAAAAATTGTTTAACACTGCAGAACATTTATAATAACGTCATTTACAACTATTTACTCCTTCATCTCTATCATGACGGACGACACCTGCACATATTCGTATATTGCTGTAAAAGATTGTTGTCCTAAAATAGCTACAGGTATTGAACGTACATGGTTCGATCTAAAGCTTGAGTTCAATAGACGAGGAGAGGGGTTACCAGGCGCAAAGTATTATAAAACAATCAGTGCACAAGGACCACAATTATTTGCTGTTAAAATGGATCAAACCGTTTGGTACCACGATGCAGATAGATGGCATATGTATATGACAGCTAGAGATATCAAATATGGTAAAATGCAATCACCAGATTTAAATCCTGAACGCACAATAATGCCAACAGCGATAAAGGATGATGATGGTGAACCATGTTTCAGTGAACAGGAGGCAGCAGAATCATAAAATATCAACATCAGCACACATGTTGGTCTTCTAATATGGAATTGCTTTGTATGATATTTATTCTAGAAATAAAATATACTATTTATAATTGTAATGTTTTGGGAAAATATCCGTACGATCTAGCACTTATAATATTAGATGAATATTTGGTTAGGCAATGCCAGAGATATTATAAAAGAGTCCGTCAAGTGATCATATAGAATAAATTTCAATATTTTGATTAGACATTTATTAAACAAGTCGACATCAATAATTTAGTTCAACAAAAGGACGTATTTCAACTGTAACTGTGTTCGTTAGAAGATTACCGTAAAACTGAAATTGATCCTTATGTTTCTCATAGATATCAATTCCTTTTTGTTGGCAAATCTTCGACGAATTTTCATCATTTAAAAGGATAAAAATTGTTTTCATGAAATTATAACAAGTAAAAAGTATTCCTGCGTAACGACGACAAATATTCGTATTTAATTCAAAGACATGTTCTGTATAGAAATTGTCTTCTTGTGTTTCATATATATCAATAGCTTTTTGATAATAATTCAGCGCCATTCGAGCATCCTTTTCATTTTCTCCGTAGTATAATGTTGCTATTTGCTTGTAACATGTAGCCATTTGCTCATCATCTCGGCCATGATTTTCTAAAAGAAATGGTAACAATTCAGTTCGATAAACTTTAATTGCCTTATCTAATTCATTATTATTGAAATAATAGTTAGTCTTTTCTTTATAGTCAAAAACACGTTGTTTAAGATCAACAATTCGCCATGAATTTGGCAAATCATTCCCATTGGTAACATCATCACTTGAATCTAGATACTGCTGATTTTTATCACTAACGAGTTTTAATCGATTGAATTCTTGGCAGGCAAGCGATAAATGAGATAAATACTCTAGACGATTCTTTTGAATGAAATTAGCAAGTTTCAAGTATACTTCTAGAGCTTGTTCCTGATGAACTGCAGCAAATTGTTGACAATTGGGAATGATTGTGTTAATAAGGCTTTGGATAGTTTCTAGTTGATACTTCGCCATGAATTCAATCTGCTCTTGGTAAATATTCATAGTTTGATCGAAATCATTTTTTTTCATTTGATAGATTATAGCTATATCGTCATAATTCTGTAATATGCGTTGTGTGAATTCACGGAAATCATACTCCGTATTGATATTTAATCGGTATTGCTCTAGAAAACGAATCATTTTGTAATGTAAATTAATGGCTGAATCGAACTTGTCTTCCGATAAATATTTTTTAATTATTTCGTCTTTCCAGATACAAAAAACAAAAGCAATTTTATCATCTTCAATGAAATAACCAGTCGTATGATGAAGACAAACGAACTCTAGTAGATTTTCATATCCTATCACTGCATCTTCTAACAAATGCTTTACATTTAACTTAGCTGCTATTATTTCATATTCATCAATGATTTTCATTGTATCATATTGATGTTGAAAAAGAAGCAAAATTAATTTTTGATATATTTGAATTACTAAACGTAAGCAATGGCGTTTTTTGCATTCAGCAATAAACTGATCTCGAAAATGACTTAATACCATAGTCATTTGCGAAGTTAATGGACTAATTATTTGTAAAGTTAAATTTAGAAAATTTTCGTACGTGTCAACAACTGCAGCGAGTGCATCATGCTTATCAACTAATAGTTTTAAAATTTGTTTCAAATGTTTATATAATACCGTAATATCGCTCGTTTCGTGTTGAACAGTTTCACAAAGTCTTTCATAAATAAGAATAGTTGTGTCTAAATCATTGATATTTTTGAAATAATTAATTAAATTTTGTTCGACTATCGAAATAATCGTTGTCATTGGATATGACCGATGTTGATCGACAAGATGAATCGCTCTTTGATATGTATCAGCCGTGGATTCTTTATCATTTTGGATTATTTGATAATGCTTTGCTAATTTACTATAGCATTCAATTGTGTGCGAACAGATATAATCATATTGTTCAAAATATTCAATTGGCTTTCGGAAAAATTCCAATGCTAAATTGAAATCATTCTTTTTCTCGTATAAGTGTGCGATGTAACAATAATTGTTTTCGCCAGTGCATTCCCCGGCGATGTTTTTAATTGCTGTTAATCGATTTTTGTAGGATTCGATTGTGACATCGAAATTCATGCAGATGAAGGACAAATTTTCATTACAAATGCATCGAATATCATGCGCATCTGTACCGAGCGGTTGACATAATAGAATAGTTTTTGTTAAACAGTCTTTAGCATCATTCACTTTATTGTGATCATAATATAAAGCGGCTAATTTCATATTGCAGTAGATAATTCTCTTTCGTAAATCCGATTCATTGTTCAATCGAGAGTCTATCCATTTGTCATAGTAATCAAATGCGAAATGTAGATGATTTATATTTTGAAAAAGTTTTCCAAATACTGGAGGTTTCCACGGAGTGATCGGTGGCGTTATTAGCGGTGTGACTATTGGATCATTATCGTCAGCACATAATTTCGTTAATATATCTTCGTACTCTTCCGGACTTCTTGACTGCTGCCGTGTGTAACTCTCTCTCATACCTTGGTAACCGATGATAATATTTTCTAAATCATCTGGATGATATTTAAGGCATAATTGAATCATCTTTTCGTAATAATCGATGGTTTGATTACCACGGTCTCTGTATAGTTCTGCTAGACGTTCATAGCATTGTAAAGTATACAGATAATAATCCTGATTTGCTGCATATGGTAAACATTGCTTTTCAACTTTTCGAAAATAATTAATTGCCAACGTTCGACAATAATTATTGTTATATCGACGCGAAGAAAAATCATATTGATAATTGAGTGATAAATAGCCCGTTAAAGCTGAGCTACGATATTTAAGAATATCATCAAGGCCAAGATCGAGAAATTTTTTCTCATTCTCCCATGCGCGAATTTTCTCTTTCGGATTACTTATCTTTTCATGAGTGCCCGATTCAGCTATTGTCATACACGTATGACAATGAAAATCCGTAGTATCGCGCATTTCACAATCTATGGCTTCTTTGTACACGTTCCATGCCTGCTGAGTGTCTCCATTTATTTTATAAATACGAGCGATATTGATTGACGATATGTTTCTATAATTGTCATACATGGCAAATTTATCGATAGGAACGCATGGGCCTGAATAGCTGTTGGCGGCTATCTTATCATCGGTTGGTTTCGATAGATTATATGCTTCTTTGTAATACTTCAATGCTGTGGGATATTGTTTTAATTTTGAATAAATTCCACCAAGGCAATTTAAAATAGTTATTTTCACTTCAACGTTGGATGCATCAACGATGGAAAACGCTTCGAGTGCTAATTTGATAGCCGAATCGTATTGCTCTTGCTTCAATGCCATCCAGGCTTGACCTGCCAAACATGCTGCAGTCATGAGAAATTTTGGTTCGTTGAGAAAGGTCCTATAGTATGCATCTGCTTTCGAACGTGACGATCCACAAGATAAAGATTGATCGATGAGTAAATTTCCAATTCGAATCAATTTACCTTCGATTGTTTTTGTTGATTTTAAAATTTGATAATCTTGCATTATCGGTATATTTACATCATCTTCATTTATGAATGTTAATTTAATCAGTGTTACTACAACTTTCACCTGTTTGCCTTCGAATGACGTTTCAATTTCGTGATTTTCAATAATCTTATCAATTCGAAAGAAAGAATCGACCATGAATATTACTTCTATTTCATTCTTTTTCGGTCCAGTACTCAAATGACCTATATCCGAAAATGGTTTTCTTTGTCCCTGCATTTTTTGATTGATTTCCACTTCAATTTCGAACAGAACAGGCTGCAAATCCAGGGATTTTTTATTAGACCCAATAACGCCAGAAAATGCCAATGCTACGTTTTTGGTTCGAGAGGCTGAGAAAAAACTATTGATAGATATTATAAACGAACCTTGCTTAAAAGTTTCGTTTAATATGCCAAGTTCGTTGATGAACATTTTTTGTCCTCTGTAAACAGTGATAGATTCATCGTCTTCATACAAACGTGAACGAATGAATTCATGGTAAATCTTTTTCAATGCATTACATAAATCCAAGATGAAGAAACGAAACATAAGAATTCCCTCGATGTTTTGTTGCCGCATTACTTTATTCAATAGGCGATATACAAATCCGTTTCCTTGATACCATTGAATTGCAAATTCAGGTTTGTAAGTATCTTTAAATTCATCGATACTTTTCAGCATAGCTTCGTTAGCTCGATAATATATGCGACATTGTTCAAGAAATTTGTATTTTTGCTGATCATAATCTGTTTGTGGCAGATCGAATAACAAATCAATAAATAAAGGATTCCAAAATTCAACAAAATAAGCAAATTTATTAAGTACATTGGTCGATTGATCTTGTTGATATTGTTGTTTGAAAATTGTCATAGGCAATTGTATATGTTGAATGTAGTTGTAAACTTCAGAACATAATTCATCTGTCAATTTTACAATATCCGTATCGGTTTTGACTATCTAAAGTATATGACTTTTTAAAATGATATAGGAAATCTGACTACTAATGATTACTTTTTGGTAGCGATTAAGATCTTCGTTCTTATCAATTTCACCATTAACATAAATCGATTCCAATACCGGTAGATCGTGTAAACTTTCAAGAAAACCTTGAGGATAGTCTTGCGGAAGAATTAAAAATATTTTGATATTTTTGCCAGAAGAAACAACATATTTTTTACACTCTTCTGCTGAATAATAGTTTTTCAAGAAATCAGCGCTATTTTCAATTTTATTTTCAATCGATTCTAAGTCTACATTTGAAGCTGCAGAATTCGTTCGAAACCATACGACAATTAGTGCTTCATTGAAGTTAGAATTTGTTGTGGAACCATTATAAATCGATGGTTGACGATTAAATACACTATTGTCGTTAGTTATTGAGTTAACATGATCCATATCTAACAAAGAATAATTTCTGATCTTGCTCTTTTGGCAAATTTAATCGTCAACGATTTCATCATTTATAATGTGCTCTTTTGGAGTCATGTTGATGGTAGCCACATCGACTGGAAGTCGGAAGAAAGAGAGAAAATTGTTTCTTTTTTTAGAAACAGTTTTTTTTTCTTTGATCGAGAAAAGAAAGAAGTAACATACGCATGTGCTTGACGTACGCCAAAACATTCAAATGTATAAAAAATATATTGTAGGAAAAAACCTCAGTATTTAGTTGTGAAAGATATTCAAATAGGCCTGATGGATACATCTGCATGAAAAAATACGGGATTGTATTCACAATTTTTTTCTTGATCTTTCCGCTTCATCTTCGCACGCCAATATACATGATGGTTACCATCACACGCTCATCTAAATAATGCATGTTCTGTGAGAGTCCAATAAGCATGTTACGTTTCAAATTAATGCAGAAAACAGGATGCAAAAAAAGCTAAAATAGTTTTGGAAATGCTGAAGCAACATAAGCTTTTTCTAGACATAATTTTATTTACATCAGTGTGTAAAACTACAAGATCATTTTCTTTTACTTATGAATAAAATTAAGATTTCCATGCGAATATGAGAATAGCGATAAGATGGAAAATCAGATTTATACGTGTTTCTATAAAGTATAGTCATGATCATCATGCTTGAAGTTTTTCCAAATGTTCTTTAAACCTTACTTTATCTGTATCATTTGGTGTGCATGACTTGTCAACTGTTTTCACAACAACTTCAGCATATTCTAGCGCTTTATCAAGTTGTTCGAGATTGTCCAATATTTTTGACGCTCTGTAATAAGTTAAAGCTAAATATGAGTAATTGACATGCGTAACTCGACTTTCAACATCAAATGCTTCTTCATAAAATTTGAGTGCATTTAGATAATCTTTTATTTTTTGATATGCATCACCGATGCTGTTGCATACAGATGCTATCGATGGATGATTAGATGGTAATGATCTTTTTCGTATTTTTCTTGCTTTCTGCAGATTTTCAAGTCCCACCATGTGTTCGCCCAGTGATACTTCAGTCAGCCCAATATTATTATAAAGCGTAGCCTCCCAAGGATGATTGGCTGGGAGACATCTTTTATATATTGGGAGTGCCTTTTCATAGTGTGATAATGCAGCTGAAAAATCATTTCGTTGATCATATACGAGTCCGATATTGTTATAAGTTGAGGCTAAATCTGCAAGGCTTACATCGCAATCTCTTTCTCGTATGGAAAGTGCCTTTTCGTGATATGAAAGTGCTTTATAAGTGTCATTCAATTCTGTATACAGAAGTCCCATATTATTATATGTAGTTGCTAGATCAAGATTCCTTCCATCATTCAATTTCTCTTGAATTTGCATTGCTTCTTGATACAATGAGAGAGCGTCCTTATACCTGCCTTGTTTATATCTAATATATCCAAATTGATTACGTATCCAAGCATATTTTTTCTTATCATCTGTGGTTGTCGATTCAGCTAATATTTGATAGAATGCTTCAGCTTTTTCAAACTCGTCTAATTTAATCATTAGTCGACCTAATCGATCGATTGGGTTCCCCTTGCCAATTTCTGATCTAATTTGTTCGGTTAATCGTGTTATTGCCAAGTCTTTATCGCTTACTGATTTCAGCTTAATTTTCCAGATATGATCATTATCTTCCTTGACTTCATAGATGCGAAACACGGTATCCATTGAGAAGAGAATTTCTTTTTCCTTGGGTTGACACGTAATAACATTATCTAGCGAAGCGTATGGAGTCAATGTTAACGCTGGATCAACTTCTATTTCAAATAGAACAGAGGCTTTACCCTCTCGACCTGCAGACTTTTGTGCAAATTTCATAGCAACATTCATATCCTCACTGGTTGAAAGAAAGCTATTGAATGCCAATAGACCACCAATGCTATTGCGTATTGTTTCGAATTCTTCGTTTAACATTCCTTGACCTCGATAAACGACGAATGGTCCGGTTCGCTTGGATATTTTTGAATTTATGTCTTTGATTTGATTGTGAATATCTTTCAAGAAGAAGCCCATCATAGAAATAATATTAATATCAAACGTTCTCAAACTACGATTGAGCATTCGATATGCAAAGCATTCACGAGTGTACCACCATATAGATGTTTCCTTTTGATAATGAATTCGGAACTCATTTATAATGTTTAGTTGAGCCTTATTTTCCTTGTAAATTTGTCGACAAAAATCAACCAGGACGTCTATTTCTCGTGTATTATAGTTCATTTGCAAAAGAATTTCGTTTATCAATTGCGAATACATAAATGACGCATTAATTTGTTCTAACGATTGACTCGAAGATTCGTTCAACGGCAAAATACTAGTTGGGGTTAAATCTTCTTCACATTGTGCAGCATCGATTACGAGGGCTTCACAAATAGGTTCAATTTGATTGACAACAAGTTTTATCTTTTTCCATTGTTGAGTCCATTTGTGAGCATCCGGTTGGCCACAAAATACATAAATGGAATCGAGTCGAGCGTACTTGTGAACAAGTGGTACTAGTTTTTCTCCAAGTTTTCCGGATACAATAAGAAATATTTGTTCATCTCGTGGCTTTTCAATGAATTTACGACACTCTTCCAAATCAGTAAATAATGTAATTGAATTATAGATTTTGTATAATTCAGCCATAGTATACTGGCAGTCTTGTTGCATCATATCGATAGTCGAATCTAACCAAATGAGAACAAAATTTTGGACAGTCTTTCCTTCGCAATAGTTAATTGAATTATTTGTATTTGCACGCGCTCTCCGTGAAACTGGTTTTGGGATACTGTTTCCCATTCCCATATCGTCACACTTGAGGTATCAATATCTCTAATTAAAAAAAGAACAATTGTACTACAGTTTGCGAATGATAATATGTTCTTCTCGATCACGTCAAATGAATATTTCGATTCATTTTTATCGTAGAATCGATTGCATACGTACGCTTTCTATTTATAAGTATAGAAGAACGAGAATCTATGACTGTCAAGTATTAAATCCATCGCAAAAGAGACAGTACTACAAACCTTAAAATGGTAACTGATGCGAGAAAAAATTCTGCCTTTCTCTGCAGCGTGTCGTAGAAAATGAAATGCAAAAACAACTTGAGATGCATCTACCTTGAAATAGTCGGCGTTGACTTTCTCTTGAAAGCATCGCACACATTTCACTGAATTCTTATACACCATTGAAACATAAAGTTCAGAATAGAAAAATAAGTGACTGTGTTGCTTTTTGCAATACAGAGTGAATTTGTTTTTCGTGTGCGTGAATGATTGGGTGTGAATGTGTGCCTCATTTTCACGTAAAAGACGATCAAATTCACACCCACTCTTGTGCTTTACAACAAAACGTCGAAGACTAATTTGATTGCTTATAATGACGAATTGAAATATAAAATATTTCAAATTCTATAGTATATTCAAATTTATACATCTTCGCGCCCCATCAAATGTTCCCTTTCCCATGTAGCTTCATATTTTGAGGCAAATAATGGAGCAAAACACTTCACAATATCATCTATGTTGCAGCTGTACATTGTTTTGGAGTGTCTGCATTTTTCATTTAGATTTTTATAGAAAAAAAAATGCACGCGAATAGGTAAAGTTAATGGTCGATGAATTTCAAATGACTCGGCGAATCGCTCTCGTCTTTATGAATTGAATACAACAAACACAAACAGGAGCACATGTTTATAGCGATGATGAATTTTGGTTCTTCTATCGTACGATGATTTGATTTAGCAGAACTTTCTAAGCAATCCCATTGATCGAGACAAGACGCAGCTCTTTCCGATAAAAAAGATTTCAGATGCTAGCTGTTTACGATGAATGGGTGTGAGCGCTTGATCAAAGCGGGGGGGGGGGGGGGGGGGGGGGGGGGGGGGGGGGGGGGGGGGGGGGGGGGGGGGGGGG
>CAJNYU010003599.1:35620-78469 GCA_905331475.1 Rotaria socialis
GGGGCGCCGCCGTTCCAATCCCCCCCCCCCCCCCCCCCTCCCTAGTGTAGTGCATATATCCTTGAAAGCCGTTCGACTTATTGATATTGCCACTATGACTCTTTCGTTGTATACTCTAAAAGAAATAGGAACTCTACGAAACCTTTTTAAGTTTTGCATAAGCTACGAAACCCAGCGGCGGCGGAGCCACTGAGACCCGTGAGGTGAGAATACATCCTATTCCGCAATGTTGAACATTCCGGAACAAATTACATCTAATTTCCGGAATTCCGTTTATTACTTCCGGCACAGCTCCGGAATTGCCGAAACAAATTCCCACCTATTCCTGGCAATTTCGTAGCGAATGGCATAGTGAGTAGCATTTGCCCAAAAGGCTATGTTTAAAAATTCAAAATACGAATTTTGAAAGCCTCAAATACAATTTACGAAGCCAAAGTTGCGTTTTTTCTAGGAAAATACTACTTGATACATAATCAGCTTAAAAGAAGCATCTAATGATCTGTAAAGATCGCTTAGTCTGGAAAAGAATTTTGAATAATTTGCTCATCTAAACATGACATTACGTTGATAAGCCGTTCTATTGACTTGAAAAGTTAGTGTTCGACTTTTGCATCAAAGCAGGAGCAAGGAACAGTATTTTTTGGTATTTCCTAATCTTCTTTTCGTGCTGACTGTTTTTATTTTTACTGAAGTTCAATAAAAAGGAGACTTAGTTTTTGCTTGATACTTTGATAAAATTCCACTGCAGAAAAAAAATATTATGGCCTCACCTAGCCTAATGACGCTCAGCCGCCCCTGGCAACGTTGGAGTCTTAATAGGAAAACGCTTTCATGAGGGGTAGTAAACGATTTTCTTTAGTCATAAGTTCTTGTCCCAGACAAACTCCTTTGATAATTTAATGTACCCAATTACATCAGTTGCGTTAAGATAATTACTTATTAATGGGAAACCATTAATTGATTCCGGAAAATGTATTAAAATATCCTTTTAAACTGTTGTTGAATGTGTATGATCAGCATTTTAAAGAGGATGGTATACCACTAATTTTTTGAGTTGTTCATGATATTTCACAACTCAAACCAGAACGAGATTTTAATCGTTCTGCAACTATGCCAAGTTCACCAATTCGACTTCGAGACAAATAAATCTTTTGTCAAATTCAGGACATTGTCTTAGTTTATTCACAGTTGGGCATTCAAAATCATTGAAGTATTGAAACTTTTTTCTCTACCAGTACTTTGTAAGCAATTTTGTCGAATCAACTGTTTTTACATGAAAATTGGTAAAGAAATCGAACACCACATCTGATGAGTGAAGAAACTAATTTGTATGCTTTAACCTTCAAATTTTATTCCTGTTCTTAATGCAATATTCTCTGGCTTTCTACTCTCAAAACCATCGAGGCCCAACACAAGAATTATTGATGTATACATCCAAAAAAAAGCAAAATGGACGGATACATAAATGCCTTTCTTTGCAACACATTAATAAAAAATTGATATCACACCAAAAAAAAAGGAAACAATCATTTGTAATTACAAGTTATCATTATTTTTTCATGAAGACTCTTACGTTTAAATGAAAAGTATTCCAAAAAATTCAAAATGCAAACGAATGTTTGGATGAGGAGAAAAATAACATCCACATTTATTATCATAAGTAGTATATCTGATACTTATTCATGATTGTCTTGTTTGAAGTTGTTCCAAATGTTCTTTAAACCTTACTTTATCTGTATCATTTGGTGTGCATGACTTGTCAACTGTTTTCACAGCAAGTTCAGCATATTCTAGCGCTTTATCAAGTTGTTTGAGATTGTCCAATATTTTTGACGCTCTGTAATAAGTTAAAGCTAAATTTGAGTAATTGACATGTGAAACCCGACTTCCAACATCTAATGCCTCTTCATAAAATTTGAGTGCATTTGGATAATCTCTTATTTCTTGATATGTATCACCGATGCTATTGCATACAGATGCTATCGATGGATGGTTAGATGGTAATGATATTTTCCGTATGTTTCTTGCTTTCTGCAGATTTTCAAGTCCCACCATGTGTTTCCCCAATAATACTTCAGCAAGGCCGATATTATAATAAAGCGTCGCCTCCCAAGGATGATTGGCTGGGAGACATTTTTTATATATTGGGAGTGCCTTTTCATAGTGTGATAATGCAGCTGAAAAATCATTTCGTTGATCATATACGAGTCCGATATTGTTATAAGTTGAGGCTAAATCTGCAAGGCTTACATCGCAATCTCTTTCTCGTATGGAAAGTGCCTTTTCGTGATATGAAAGTGCTTTATAAGTGTCATTCAATTCTGTATACAGAAGTCCCATATTATTATATGTAGTTGCTAGATCAAGATTCCTTCCATCATTCAATTTCTCTTGAATTTGCATTGCTTCTTGATACAATGAGAGAGCGTCCTTATACCTGCCTTGTTTATATCTAATATATCCAAATTGATTACGTATCCAAGCATATTTTTTCTTATCATCTGTGGTTGTCGATTCAGCTAATATTTGATAGAATGCTTCAGCTTTTTCAAACTCGTCTAATTTAATCATTAGTCGACCTAATCGATCGATTGGGCTCCCCTCGCCAATTTCTGATCTAATTTGTTCGGTTAATCGTGTTATTGCCAAGTCTTTATCGCTTACTGATTTCAGCTTAATTTTCCAGATATGATCATTATTTTCCTTAACTTCATAGATGCGAAACACGGTATGCATTGAGAAGAGAATTTCTTTTTCTTTAGGTTGACACGCAGTAGCACCATCTAATGTAGCGAATGGAGTCAATGTTAACGCTGGATCAACTTCTATTTCAAATAGAACAGAGGCTTTACCCTCTCGACCTGCAGACTTTTGTGCAAATTTCATAGCAACATTCATATCCTCACTGGTTGAAAGAAAGCTATTGAATGCCAATAGACCACCAATGCTATTGCGTATTGTTTCGAATTCTTCGTTTAACATTCCTTGACCTCGATAAACGACGAATGGTCCGGTTCGCTTGGATATTTTTGAATTTATGTCTTTGATTTGATTGTGAATATCTTTCAAGAAGAAGCCCATCATAGAAATAATATTAATATCAAACGTTCTCAAACTACGATTGAGCATTCGATATGCAAAGCATTCACGAGTGTACCACCATATAGATGTTTCCTTTTGATAATGAATTCGGAACTCATTTATAATGTTTAGTTGAGCCTTATTTTCCTTGTAAATTTGTCGACAAAAATCAACCAGGACGTCTATTTCTCGTGTATTATAGTTCATTTGCAAAAGAATTTCGTTTATCAATTGCGAATACATAAATGACGCATTAATTTGTTCTAACGATTGACTCGAAGATTCGTTCAACGGCAAAATACTGGTTGGGGTTAAATCTTCTTCACATTGTGCAGCATCGATTACGAGGGCTTCACAAATAGGTTCAATTTGATTGACAACAAGTTTTATCTTTTTCCATTGTTGAGTCCATTTGTGAGCATCCGGTTGGCCACAAAATACATAAATGGAATCGAGTCGAGCGTACTTGTGAACAAGTGGTACTAGTTTTTCTCCAAGTTTTCCGGATACAATAAGAAATATTTGTTCATCTCGTGGCTTTTCAATGAATTTGCGACAATCATCCAAATCAGTATATAGTGTAATTGAATTATAGATTTTGTTCAATTCAGAAATAGTATAGGGGCAATCTTTTTGCATTTCAGTTATACCTGTATCTAACCAAATAAGAACAAAATTTTGAACAATCTTTCCTTCGCAATATTTAATTGAATTTTTTTTATTTGCGCAGTTTCTTTGTCCACGTGGCTTTGGAAGTATGACGCCCATGTCGCTCAAGTAAGTATATGAAAATCTAAAATCAAAACAATTCTGCATGAGAAACGTTTCTATTTATATGCTTTCAGACATGTCGAAGGAGTTATTGATGGCTGGCAAGTTGTGTTTCTTGTGCTATGATATTGGAGTGACTAGATGTTTTAAAAAATTGTCGGTTTTTCTCATAATTATGAACCCATCACGAAAAACACTTAACTATGGATTGTAAAATTTTAACTTGTGTGACGAAAATTCTTACCTTTTTCTATACTTTTGTATTGTAAAAAAAATACAAGTAAAACGTCGCATGTACTCACCTTCCTACTGTTTGATGTTCGCTTTCTCTTGAGATCATTCCATGCAATTTAAATAGGTAATTTACATAGTAACCAGTGGCACAAAAGAAAAAAAGGAAGTAGCAATTTTTTTACTGTAGTATAAAAAGAACGGTCTACTTTTATATGAATAATAATAACAGTCTTATTTTGCCTAGTTATTCAAAGTTATGCATTCGGTCGTATAGTCGTAAAAATCTCGTGTGAATGTTTTGATTGGTTACGGAGGATAACTGACTTTTACAACATTCTGAATTTGTTTGCATGTTACAGGTTAAATACTTGTTTGCCTACTTATTGTATTCTTCTTTTCAAATTAATTCTGCATGCTTAGCTTCAGGCAAACAATTAAGAAAAAGAAGTCAATATACCACCTATTTTGCGTCTGCTATTCGTTCAGCACTGCTTGCTTTTTTAATTTGAATTATTCTCCAAAAACAAATAATGCAACACTGTGTATTCGAGAAGGAAAATGACAATCAGTGACATCTAACTTGAAAATTATACCGCGCACATGTATTCAATAAAACGTTGCCCGAGAGGAGCTACTTTAATCTCGTCAACCTTCTAATGTATATTTGATATTTGTTTTGAATTCGATTCGAGAATTCTCTACATACTCTTATAAATTGGCATCAGAATGAGAACTTAAGGTACACACCACTTCGCATACTAACTGTCTATGATAAATGGTTGTCGCGTATCCGTTCTTAGTACATATTCCATAAAAATGGCAGCACCCTCATCTATAGTGTGTATTATTGCAATAACGACGATAGCAGTAAATTTAGTCGAAAATTTCTCGAAGCAAATGAAACACAAAATCATGTACGGTCAATGCATGATTCAGTATTCAACATCTTCTTAAAAAATGTTCAAATTTCCATCGTTTTTCAAGACACTATGGCTTCAATTTTGTTCCGATTTATCAGATTCTAGATTGGAACTAATTTTTATTCTTTCTGTTTATTGGATTATAGAAGAATATCAATCCGGTCTACATGTTTTTAGTTTTGATTTATTAATGAAGAAAATAACAGTAGAATTATTCAATGGATTCTTTTTTTTTCTTGTACATTGATCGAGTAATTATTTCTTAACTGTAATTTTGTCATCTTTTTTCAAGCCAGCTCGATCACCTTGATTTAAAATTATACACCCATGGCTCGCTGATTGGTCCCCTTTGCCGTTGTCACCATGAATTTGGAAAGCCGACCGTCCGAACATATTATTTGATGAATCAGGTGTCAAATTACATCTCTGATGCGCATCACCACAACCGTTTGCGATTGTATACTTTCCTTCTGGAATCGGACCTTGATTTGATTTTTTTTGATCTTTTTCTCCCTTGAATCCGCTGTAGGATGGTGTGCACTGACCATTATTGTCATTACAAAACTTGCCTGAACCTTGATGATACGTATACGACATATTCACTGCTGCAAATTGAAAATCGAAATTATAGTGACCTGATATTGACGAACATTTAGTTGTGAGATCAATTTCACTATTTTCTATCTCCAATGCATTCGAGAGGAGTACCTACTTTAGCAACCAAAATTTCTATTTGCAGTATGAGTTGACCGTGGAGAAATGTGAAGAAGTACTGAGACTGCTATGATATATATATATATATATGAGTAACAATGTTGGAATTCTCCAACATTTTGTATCAGAAGGAAGAGAAAAAGGAAACTTGCAATTCATACTGCGACGCTCTCAAATATTTACTATTTTAACTAAGAGTTCATTCTACATCACATATTTTCGTGAGTCATCCATGACTGTTTTGATCAATTTATCCGAGTTTCTTACTCTATAAATTTTTTAGCTTGCGTGCAGTTAAGTTTTGAATGGTGCGAGCAAACAGCCCTTAAAATGACTTTGATTTCGAGTGAATGATAATTACGAAAATCAATAGAAATATTCATAAACAAAAATAAGTCCTAAAAACCGTTCGTGTCTTAGTATCTTTTTTTCCAATATGCATCTATTATAGAAACAGTGATTTTATCTGGTGGAAAATGGTACAGTTTTGAACAGGGAGTAAGCAATACTCCATAATCACTAGATTTTTGTGCGGTCTCATACGATACTGAACAGCGGTATCACGCTGAATCAGAAATAGAAAAGTATGAAGTTATTTTTTCCAAAAATATAGGGCTAGCACAGTTTTTATTTTCATTTCATTTGTTTAAATAATATAATATAAAAAAGAAAATTTATTTTTCTTCCTCTCGCCGTTTCGAACTATCGCGCATCGGTATTGACTCAGCACCTTCAAGCGCACTCAATCGTTGCCATTCACGATAAGCATGATAACTGCGAGTTCGTGGATCAACAGCAAATGTCGGATCACTGTATCTTGCAATACTAGAAAAAAACTAATCATTTCTAAAAAAGTAATCAGTTCGAATTTTCTTTACCGCCATTGCAATGCATGTAGTAGAATCCCGAATCCAATAAGAAATGAAATAATGGAAAATGGACCAAAATATCTATGAGCTAGTGCACTGGACGATGATGATCTGAATGAATGTTCATTTGCACGTTTTCGATCTTGTTCCATTTTTCGACGAAGCATATCGAAAAACGTTTTATCGAATTTCGGTGGTCCCCTGCAAAAAAAATAGAAACATCAAACATAAAGTTTTTACTTTCATAATATTATTGACAAAAAACGCACCTTCTTACCAGTCTGATTCATTTGTGTTCCATCGTTGTTGATTGGCACCTCGATCACTGGAGTTTGTAGATGTCCAATCAAATGGAGATCCATATGGTTGTTGACGGGGTGATGAATATTGTTCGGAATGAGGTCGATACCGAGAAGTAGTTGAAGGGTTAAGATCTGCCATGGAGAAAATATTTTATTTCCAATAATAATATTTTCTTTTTCTAATTTCTTACTTTGATCATAGGTAGTACGTGTAGATTGTTTACTGAGGATACTGAAAGCTTCATTGATTTTTACAAATTTTGAATGAAGAGATTTATCAGTTGCATTAGAATCCGGATGATACTACATAAAACAAAAGGCAAGATTTATTTTTTGCTTCATATTTCATAAAAATCAGAGTAAATTCAATATGAATAAAAAAGGATACAGTCCTCAATGAATATCATACAGATGAGAGAGAGAATGTCGGATGGGAAAGTTTTACATTTGAGACAAACTCAATGAACACACATAGTTAATTACACGACATGTTTTACAAATAAATATGAAGGTAGTTAGGTATAAATGCTGAGCACATGTGAAAAGCGGTGCCTTCGAAAAAATCAAAGCTTAATAGGATGTCTGTGGCTTCACAGGTACTTATTCTATCGAATCGATTGAACAGTTGCCAGGAAATCTTCAAGGCTTTTGCATTTAAAGGAGAACTTCAATGGAATCTTTCGTTTCACTATTTATATTTTATTCCCGATGAGAAATTTTGACAAAATGATAAACGCCTTTTTTTATCAAGTTTGGAATATACCTATTATTCTATTTCTATTGATTCACTTACAATAGTCTACTGTGTAATTGCACATAGGTATAAATCGTCGTTCTTATTCACTTCTTCGTCTATCCTTCGCCAGACGGAAACACCGACTCGGTTCTTATATTTAGTATACAGCTATTATTAATGCAATTATTCAACTTAACTCATCACGTATCCAAAAAGTCAACATGAACAGACGATTTTGATGATTGCTTAGTGAGAAACTCCTTCCGATAGAAGTCTCAAACACTATTAAACTTCACATGATGATAATAAGGAAGTTGAGGAATAATTATGCTGATTCTACTTGGAAATTTCGAGTTGTTTTTTTCCGTTAACAAAATCAAATCAAAGCAATTTTTCTTCGTATAACTTGAATATTTATTCCTTCAATATACTAACTTCTTTTGATAATTTAAGAAATGCTTTACGTATTTCTTTTTGTGTAGCTGTTGATTCTATACCCAAAATATCATAATAATTTCGAGCATTAAGATCTGGTTTTTTATATCGACCTTTGGTTAATACAAATGATCTTTATTGAAACAGGAAAAAATAAAGTGGATGCATAAATCATTTTTTAAATAGAAAACAAAAATTACCGATTCGGTTGAAAATTAGATATTATGAGGAAGCCATATGGATGCAATCGTTCACTACGCCGACTCCTTTTCGTCAACAAATAATATTGTTGAGAATTCCTCAACATGCATGTAAAAATCAACAAACGAAATATTCTGTAATAATAATAAAAATACTATTTATCATCAGCTGACATTTGATCCAATAAAATTATTTAGAGAAAATTATTCTTCAATATATACAAGAATATCATCAATATTTATTTTCAATGTGGCTTTTTTTATCCTCAATAATCGAAAGCACTGTGAGCACGAGTAAGGGAAAATGTGGCCGCCATCATGGAGGCACATGCAATTCATTAATGTGAAAAATCTAATTGGTTATTTTGTATTGCTAATAGAAATTATCTAATCGAAGAATGATTCATAGGAGACTTGTCGAATTTGAAAAGAATTTGATTGAAAACGATAGTTTTTTAGTTCTTTTATGTAAAACATTACTACAATCAGAAGTTGAAGCTAACACGGGCTACTCAAATTAATATATGTTACTCGTCAAAGCATAAAATAATCGTGGAAGTCGTCTATTTTAGTCTAGTTATGTTTTGAAACTGATTGCAATAAGTACAAGCATTGAAATGATTTTTTAAATTTCTTTTTATTATCACAAGATAATTTCCTCTAAATCAAACAAATAGAAAAAGTAAAACAATAATCAATTACAGAAAAATGGTAAAAAGAAATCATTAGTCATTAACAAAAATAGGATAGAAAAAATAAACTATTGCATATGATCTATTTGGATTGATTATAAAATGCCCTTGAAACAATATGAACACCTTCAGATGTTTCGAACAAATCATCTACAACAGTATCTTGCTTATGATCATGACACGTTATCATACCAATAAAATGACCAGGAATGTGACTTGTCGTCGCAAACAATCAATATCTAAATCAACCAGAAATATTTCAGCTTCGTCGTAAGTTTGAAGATAAAAGAATAAGAATACTTACGTTTGGTTTTGTATAGCAAATTCAAAGATAGTAATCCTATTTCATGTAGATTTCATGTACAGAAATATTTATTGAGTTGCGTTATGAATCACCATTGAAAGAAATAATTTCTATTAGCAATACAAAACAACCAATTAGATTTTTCACATTAATGAATTGCATGTGCCTCCATGATGGCGTCCACATTTTCCCTTAACTCGTGCCCACAAAGCACATTATATCATCAATTGATTGTCGCAACTATCTATGAAAATATATGCTGCTGTTTAAAACTGTTCGGTAAATAAATTGACACATACATGAATCTTGTTTTTTTTTACGTAAATAAAATAATGAATATTCCTGTTTGTTATCGCTGAAATAACAATCATTTTTTAAATCGAAAGAAATTTCATAGGAAATATTCTTTCGAACAATTCTGCGCAGAAAACGAATAATATCTAGTCTATGAAATTATATAAAACAAAAAAAAGTAATAGTACATGAAAAAAGACGTTCAATAGGTTAGACACTCGAACATTTATTAATGTTCGTTATCGACGAGAAGAAATAAGAGATAGCCGATCGGTCGGTCCCCCAAGCTCTCGCACATTTCTCTCTCTCTCATTTTCCTCTTCCGTTATTCACGCCGCGGCGTCGTACGCTGTGTTCGTTCTCCTAACATACACACTTATTTTGCCTTTTTCTTTTTTTGCAAGCTACGACGTTGTTGTTGTTGTGAGATAGAAAATTGCTGTTGTTACTATGTAGGCGTATTTATAAAAAAATCTTTTTTTTTGTGTTTTTTCTTACTGTATGATTTGTTCATTTGTTACGTACGTTTACTAGCCGATATATGCACATACACATTCGGTCAACTCCTCCCACGCGTCGTTTATTTTTTTCTTTTATAAAGAACAAGATAACTAATATTGATTGCTTGTTTTTTCTTTTATTTAATCTTTAGACCATCTTTATTTATAATGAACTATTTGGATTTAAACGATGGTTTGGATGAAATAGATCATGCATTGACAAATACACAAACAACAACAACAACAGCTAACCTGTCTACAGTTGTTAATCAACAAAGTAAAGACTTATCTGATTGGAGAAATATTCAATTGGGCACAGCATCAACTATATTTGATCGATTATGGATGCCAACAACAATGAATTCTTGGACAACACCTAATACCCCAGTCTATCCATCTCCTTATAATCAACAGACAACATCTACATATCCATGGACAACTTCAATTAATAATCAATCATGGCCTATGACAACATTTCCAACCAATACCACACTTCCGTTTATTAATTTTGATTCTCCACAACAGAGTTTTACTCCATCAGATACGACAAATGATATTATAGATTTAACTACAAATACAACAGTAAACTTATCAACACCAGTTAGGTTCGTTTAATTTCAATGGAATGAATAATAATCAAGATAATTATTTCTTTCTAAACTAAACCGATGTTAAAAGATAAAAGAAAATTTCACATATGGTTTTCTCCCTCAAGAAAGCCTTTGTTCACTAATAATATTAAAGAAAAAATATGAAATCTAATATTACTAATGGAAAATGAGTCACAAATAATATTATACAATATAATCGGCTATGACATAAACAACGAGCGAGAGAAAACTTAATTATTTGGAAATTTTAAAAAATCCTATAAGAATTTATAACTAAAATCTTTCATTATAATGACATACATGATTAATCGAAATAAGAATGTACATTTAACAGAACTTTGTATAAACAACATTTCGAATATCTAATGGATGTTAAGTGAATCTAGATACTCAAAATAACGAAATTCTAAGTTCAAAAAGTACTTTTGAAAATGAAATAATGCATTTCGTAAAGGGTCCTCCAAGCTATACAATCACTTTACCAAGTGTTTTATTCGATATGTATAGATTTTTGAAAATAAAAAATTAAATCATATTCTTTATTAACAACGTATCTGAATATGAATCGAGCAACGAGAAAAAACAAATCTTCTTATAAGCGAATGGAAAATCTTAAAAGCTCTTCTTAATCGTAGAGATCCTTATGAAACATTTCGAAATAATAGAAAAATTAAATTCATCGTTCTAGGACATAAAAATCCGTGAAGTTTATTTTCATAATCTGATCAAATTTTTGGAAGACTCATGTTCTTAGGATAAGAGAACTAATTTAAAAAAGCGTTACGTCTATCCCAAGTGAGCAAAAGACTGGTTAAATTACTAGTCTCTTTTCTAGTCGTGTCGCCCCGTCTCGACTAGTCTTTGTCTCAAAAAGTCCTCGTCTGGGACTAGTCCGAGGTCTTGACCATCATGGATACGCGTCTTAGTACTCTGATTGACGACTAGTCATAAAATCTAACAAGAGTAGTCGTGGCGAGTGTCCCTGTTGCTCGTCCGAAAATGGTTTATGAATGAAAAATTAAGGGCGTCTGGGACGAGTATACAGCCAGCTGTAGCCTTATATAGTGGACGAGTCTGGACTAGTCTGAATGGAAATATGTAAGGATGAAGATTAGATTCGAACATGTATACAATGTGACATTTACCCATCGCCAAAACCATTGAGCCATATGATCGAGAAGTCATATTCTAAACACTCATGATCATTCTAAGATGCTATTTAATACAATTTTTACTCCAAATTTTTAATTTTATGTATCAATAAAAATTATCTTTTACCGAAACGAAATTACTTTAGATAACATTAAATAAAAATAAATTAAGAAGATTTTATAATTTTTTCGACAAATATATTTTGATTTATAAGTAAGTGCGATTAATTAGTTGAACTTTAAAAACATTAATTTGAGTATAAAAATAATATTTTATTTATTCCGAAAAGAAACTAGATTTTTTCATACTATTTTAATTTAATCTCATACTCAAATCTCCGTACATTCATCTAATAAAGAAATTATCTTAGCTTAATTTAGAATTATTACAATTGATATTTAACATAAACTAACATTATATTTTGATATGAAACGATTTAGGTGCTTCTCAATTTTTTTTTAAATTATTACCTATCACAATTCAAAAAATATATATATAAATTAACACTCCTAGATGCGAGATGAATTTTGTTGTTAGTACTAGCTCCTACTATTTTATGTTTTGATACACTCTTAAACTTTTAGCATAAGCTAATGCAAAATAAAATAAAATATATCAAGACAGGGATGCACGCAATATATTAAATCTTTTCGAATGCACTATTGATTACAGCAGACTCTCTAATTGTCCTTCTAGCTAGAAAAAAGTTCGATAAACATTGAGTGAAATAAACACTTCTTAAAAAAGACTAGCCATGAGGTGCCCAGCAGATGCTTTAGACTAGCCCTAATAGCTGTTGAAGACATTTCAGACTAGTCAATACCGTTTACGTCGGTTTGTTTCTGATTTTCTATGCAAGGATGGGAGTCAATATATAAGTTTAGACTATATATACTTACGGCAGTCTATCTCAGTGTCCTAGTCTACCGTCAGGATGTCCGTCATATCTCGAACACTGTTGGACTGGATGTTCAAATCCACTGTGTAACCTCTTTTTTTAATATCCTGACTAGTCTGGACTGGGTCAACAGACAACACAGACTAGGCATGACTGGGCTCAAGGACATTTCAGACTAGTACAGACGTGTTTGTAAGACACTTCTCATTTAGCTGACTAGACAAGACTGGTATACAAGACGCTTCAGACTAGATTTGACGGAAGCTGCGGACATTTCTGACTAGTCATGTCGGCAGTCTCCCTTCATTTTTTGCTTACTTGGGTAGAACGTTGTTTTTTTCTTGGTATCAGGTGAATTTGATTTTTTTAAATTATCTTATTCTTTTATTTTAGAGGTTTTATTCCTGTTCAACCACATCCATATTCATATTTGACACCTCCTGTACCTCCGTACCAAAATCCAATACCTCCACTACAAGTGTCTGAACCGACTACTACTCAACAACAGCCACAGATAGAAGCTGAACTTATTCTTGTGCCTGAAACTGACCTGGAAGAAATCCTTGAACATATTGAGGCGGTTATACCTGATATTGATATTGATGCAGCACGTCGTACAATAACAGCAATGAATCCAATACCTTCAATTAATGAAATAGTAACAAGTTTTCTTGATAATGGTTATACAAAAAAAGCGAAAAAATCATTTGATCACGAGCGAAATATATCATTAAAACGTTCATGGTCAGAGACAATGGATGATGTACCGAAATTTTTATCGACTTATTCCGATCCAGTGACTTTTTTCTTTGATACACAACGAAAACAATCGGAATCGTATATAAATCATGCTAAAGCATTTATTGTACGTGCTTTTCCGGCAATAGATAAAAGTATTCTAGAACAAACTTTACAAGAAGAAAATCATCATTTTCTATCAACTGTAAGAAAATTAGAAAGACAATTCAATATTCGTACAAATGCATTCTTGCAACGAACAGCAATTAGAAAATCATTAGATATGCTTGGTATGTAAAGAGAAATTTTTACCATTGACTAATACAAAGCCTTGGCAGAAATTGTTTTGTATTTCGTATCGATGAAAAAGAAAATAATCGTCTTAAGATCATTACATATTCGACATAAATATTAAAGTATAACTTAATAGATAATTCTTTTCAAATGAGAAGAGAATTGGTTAAATTTAATCTTTCGAAATCGTTATTCATCATTTATAAATATCAGGTTTATAATCATGAGAAATTAAGAAACTATTCGATATTTTAGCAAGGATAGAATGTATTCTCACTACATTATACATTTCTTTTATTAGATGCTGCAATTGGTGGTGTTGGCCGAGTGCCGTCTACATCATGGTTAATTAAAAATAATAAATTTATTTATGCAATTCCACATACACCATGCGAAGAATTTTATGATGAACTCCGTTTTGCTAAAAATGAAATTAGAATTCGACGTAAGATTTTTCTTTTTTTTTAAGAATGTTATTTTACACTAATTCAAATTTTCAGGTTTTCTTGGTAAAGTCTCTAAAGATCATGAAAAACGTGTAAAACGAGCAAAAAAAGACAATGAAACACTTGACTGCAATATATGCTGCCGTGAAGATTTATTAATTGATGATATGGTTGAATGTAGTGTAGGACATCTTTATTGTCGGTAGGTTGGATTCGATATTTAGAAATTCATTTTTTGTTAAATTTATTGATCTATTTAGTAATTGTGTTCGAACACATATTGATTTGTGCTTCAAAGAAGGCAAATGTCGTTTTGTTTGTGTTGAAAATTTGTGTCCGGGTGAATATACAATGCGACTTGTTAGTGAACTTTTACCACCAAAAGACTTAAATCGTTTGAATAGACGAATACAAGAAGAAAATATTCGACAAGGTAAAAAAAAAGAATAGACCATCATATTTAGTAGTTCAAGGAGAGAATATTAGTAAGAAAATCATAGTTTACGAAAGCAAAATAAAAATGTTCGCCTATTCCGTTAAAGACAATGGTAACATTTTTGATGAGTCATCGCCTATCAGAAAGTATTTAGTTCAATAAAAATTTCAAAAACGGATGTTCACTTTGACTTTCCCAAATAATTAACTTTAAGAAGCTAATGTGCACCACTATTACACTTCGTCCATAGTCCCAAATCCTGAATCATTTTAAACTTTCATCAATCTTACTAAAAGCACTTATTCATAGTAGTAATATAAAGCGGAATCCACATGTTGTATATGAGTTTTTTTTTGTAGCTGAAATTGATGGTCTTGAATGTTGTTCTTATTGTCCATATGCTGTTATTGTTGATAATCCAGATGATAAAGTTTTTCGTTGTTTAAATCCCGAATGTATGAAAGAAACTTGCAGGTAAATTTGTCTTTTAATAATCATTCTGTATTGTTATTTGCTTTGTTTTTGCCAATTTAGATTGTGTAAAGAACCTAACCATATTCCATTACGTTGTAATGAAGTTGAAAAAGGTGTTGAACTTGAAATGCGTAAATTCATTGAAGAACATGTAACGGAAGCAATGATACGTAAATGTCCTCGCTGTACACAAGTATAGATTCAATATTTTTTTCTCTGGTCATAATCGAATGCTTTTATCTTCTTTTCTTTTAAGCGTTTTTACAAAGTTGAAGGATGTAATAAAATGACCTGTTCCTCTTGTGGTCTATTTATTTGTTATGTTTGTCGAGAGACAATAAATGGATATGATCATTTTACAAATAATGAACGGTATGATTTAGAGTAAAACGAAAATATAGTTTTTCAAATGTTGTTATTTTTTTCATTTTTTAACAGATGTACATTATCAAATCAAAGTGAAAAAATACATTATGAAGAAATGTTAGAAGCATATCGAAATGCGAAAAATGAATATCTTCGCTTGCATCCTGAAGCACATGATATGGTACTTCGTTATGATCCAATATCACATTTGAGTAAACCACCTGTGTTGTCTACGAGTGCTACTTGATTAACATACAATTATCTACAAATCTATTTCTTCCATTGACATTCCGTTATTTTCAACAATATATAATAAATATCCCTATCGTTTTCTTTTAGTCATTGTCTCTCTATACTTTTGATAATGTTCGATTTTTTTTACTTCACGAAGATAATTTAATGCAAGAAAATCAAACATTACTTCTGCGTTACTTTTTTTCTCTCGTTTTTTCCGAATACTTTTCTATATTGTTCGATTATATGCGGAAACGAAAAAACGAAAACGTCTTATTCTTGCTTTCTGTACTTATTCTTTTCGACTGATTTTGTTTTCTTTCAAGTATAAAACTTTTGAATATATATATATATATATACATATGAATAAAACAAATATCTAGGTGAGGCATTTTCATCGCGAAGACTGTCATTAATATTGACTGGTATTTTACTCGATACTAAAGATCTAACACCAGAATTTCTTTAACAAAACAGCGAAGACTCAAATGTAACGGAAGCAAGAACAACACGATTGCAATCATCGTCGAGTCGAGAAGTTCTGATTTTGTTAGTTAAAATAGAAAATTCAACGGATGATTTAACTTCTATGACTAGTAGCAACGATGCTCTACGGTCAGTACCAAGAACAACAACTACTACAAGCATAAAGCATCTTTATAGCGATGAAGAAAACAATGAGCAGGTTGGTCGATTCGGTCCCGAAGTCAGACAGATCTTAGGTTCGCTGATTAGTCTGCTTTATCACCATGACATAATCGAAAACTCGACTTGTTTTGCTGCTCTTAAGATTCTCTTATTTTTCTCTAGAAAACCTTCAATCTGGGGAAGAAACTATATATAGTTCACATTTCATCATTTACTTATGATCAGTTACTCTACGCAGTTCTATTTTACAGGTATGACGAGTACGGAAGATGCATCGTATTCTGTTTTATCGTCTAGGAATCCAGAAGATGGTGGTCTTCTTGAAAAGCTCTGCGAAACACTGATGTTAACAATTGTTATGATAATGTGGAAAGGCATCGCCGGTCCTGTTGAAGAAGCTTGAATTAGATGCTTAATGATTTGTTTCTTTTTCTTTCTATCGTTTGTCTTTCTTCTAGATTCGTGGTCAAGTGTTTTCTGCACTTCGTTATCTTCATCATGATTTCGAATTTTATCTACCGTTGGTTTACATTAAACGACGGATACTGGAATTAAGCATGGAGACATATTTAAATGAACTTAAAATAAACGGAGGTATGATATACATTTGTGTTTTTCATTCATATTTATTATAAAAACTACTCTAAAGCATATCATGGTTACGACCGCCTATATCGATGGCGTATGAGCGATATACGTAAGTGATACATAGCACAACACTGTTGCGTCATTCACGAAAAAAATTGTTCTTCTTCTTAAATGTTGTGTTGTTTCCTGAATATTTCAAAAACAAGAAATTATGATTGATTTCTGCATTTAGGTAAAACGACAACAGACTATGACAGTAGCTGTCGTGAATTAATTAAAGTCGATGATTTTCTTTCACGAACAACGGACATTAATGATCGAGTGAAGGAAATTTTTGTTAATGGCATTCTTCCAATATCAGACACAATGCTTATCTTCGAAGAAAATGGTACACGTGATCAACCAGTATTAACACTTGCTTCTCGTGATGAACATTGGACGGAAACATCACTAACTGGCCTCAATATTCTATTAAATCTTCTGTCGTATTTCAATGTATTATTCTGTGGTCCAGGATGGGTTCGTATACATTCATTGTTACGTAGTTGTTCAATGAATGGCCGTGAAAAAGCTGCCTATTTGTTATCAAATGTAAATAAAATCTTTTCGACTATACTACAATAGGAGGGATCGGATCTTGTTGGATTTTCATTACCGGTTATGAACACAATTATTGATAAATCTTATGAAATCATACCATTGTGTCGTGCAACATCAATTGTATTAGATGATCTTGAGGGCGTGGATGAAAAAGTTCCATTATGGTAGATACTATTCGAGTTCCGACATATATATATATATATATATGTGTTATGGTCGAAGTTAGAATTCAGCCCTATTCGGAATTCGTCCAGACGAATTTGGAATTCTTTTTAATGAATAGAAACCAATAAAAAACGGCGTGAGTTTAATTCTTCTGCTGCCAGACACTGACACCTCACACCCACACCCCGTAACCATTAGATAATGGAACAGCTATTTTGTCTTCATCGTTTCAGATAATGAATTTCAAGGTTTTCTAGTATAGACTCTATTTCATGTTTTTCTTGATGTCATATTATTAAGATGGGAGTTGGTGAATTATCTGACGAGAGCATACTTATGTTTATGAAACTCA
The DNA here is from genome assembly GCA_905331475.1 of Rotaria socialis. Lineage (NCBI taxonomy): Eukaryota > Metazoa > Rotifera > Eurotatoria > Philodinida > Philodinidae > Rotaria > Rotaria socialis. The sequence goes on from CAJNYU010003599.1 coordinate 53,675, forward strand.
AGAAATAAATTATTAATGGCGAACAATATTTTATCATGAGAGCATTCGGAATCAGTTCTATGCATCATATTAATTAGTATAAACATAAACAAAATGTCTCCTTAATAATATTAATGTATTTCAACACGAATGTTATTTGGCTTCGAATAGAAAATTAGAACATGTGTTTATGTTTACATCATCAAAAGTTTACAATCCGTAGAGTAAATATTTGAACTAGTGATATATATATAATACAGAAGTTTGTTATGACAAATCATTTTTGAAAGAGATGAAAATTTTCTATAAATAAAGCCTAATCTAAGACAAACGAAAACTGACTGTACAATTATCACTAAGCATTCCATACGATTTGTAATGAAGGAATCATTTTTTTCTTTCGTGAATGCTTGTAATAGATATATCGGTACTTTCGCATTCACTGAAACTATCGAACTAGTGACTTTTCAGTTCAGTGCAAAACTCGTTATCCTATTAAAATTCAGAGAGTTCCCAAAATTTCAACACTCGAAAAATTAATGAGTTATAATAAATAAGAACTAATCATGAAATAAACATTCTGTTTTCGCTTCATCAATTCAATTTCTTTTAAAAAGCGGCATGAATTATTATTACTATTTTTGATTTAAATTAGTTAAAAAACGTGCTATACTTCTTCAATATTTTCCTATGTGTTTTCAATACGTTATGCTTGAAGTAAATGCCTTCATTAAATACTGCGCAATATAATTTTGCTTTTCAGTCGTCCTTGTCATGAAGCTTACAACAGCAAAAATCTGCAAAACTTGCGAAAGCAGCACATTTCTATGACGAAAAAAAAGAGGATACATATTTCAATTTTAACTTGAACATCATAGGTATTCATGTCCACTCAGGAAATATTCGTGGAGAATTCGAATAGATTAATCGGGCACATATTGTGCACAATGTTTCTCAGGGTTTTTCGTAACTATATTTTCCCGCTTATATATTGACGACTTTATTTTTTAGACACATTAGACATACGCATTATGTTCGCTCTATCGAATAGTATAATCAAAATTTAATGATGCTACTTGTTTCTAATAAGTTAGGCACATATATACGAAGGAACTATTTTCCTTGCATGATAATTATGTTACTCGTATTTCGATGGCGGCGTTATATTGCTTTCAATTTTTTGTTGTCAAAATTACCTATTAACATCAAGTTCTGAAATCTTATTTTCATCGGTTTTATACGTTTCTCACAATCTTGAAACGCGATGAATCTTATCTATGATAAAGTTTGAGTTGAAAAAATAATGTTCTGTTCAAGAACCAAAAGCAGTTTAATAGTAGAGTAGAGGTCGTCCTTGTATTATGCTTTATTTTTCTTATTTCAAATGCTCAAATTCATTTTTATGGTATTTAAAATGATCTTCTAAAAAAGTCATAACAAAACAATAGCCATGCTCATAACCGATTTGTTGACGTAGTTGTATTGGAAAAGAAGCATTGCAACAAGCTTCAAGAAGTTTATCTGGAAACAAATAATCATCTTTGTATTGATCATTTGAACCTTGATCAATTAAAACTGGCGCATACGGCATTGGACCATGATATAAAGAAACAAGTTCACAAGCATCATATTCTTTCCAAAGGGTTTCATCTGAAAAGAATGAAGTCGTTGTTTTGAATTTCACGAAAACAAATAGATCAAACCTTGTCCTAAAAATTTCGTAAATGCATTTCTACTCCATTCACATTTCAATGTACTACAGATCGGTGCAAACGCTGACACAGATTTGTATTGACCGGGGCATTTAAAAAAACTAATTAATGCACCATGACCACCCATGCTATGCCTTAATAAAAGACAGAAAAAAGAATCATCAGTTCGATATTTTATTAGTAAACTTGTCTCTTTACCCGAATATTCCAATACGATTAATATCAACATTAAAATTTCTTATAATTAATTCATAAAATTCATCATTCACATAGGAAAACATTTGATAATTATTTGACCATTTATCTTCAGTTGCATCAATATAATATCCAGCACCTTCACCGAAATCCCGTTGGTCATGATCGCCTTCGATATTACAGCCACCTATGGCAAATTTTTTTTTAAACTAAAACGATCAACTGAGTTTGCTTTGCTCTTACGAGGACTAGTATCTGGATTGGCTACAATAAAACCGTATTTCGATGCTAAACGTTGAACGCCAGTTTTAGTGATAAAATCTTGTTCATTAGAAGTTAAACCTAAGAACACAAACGCACTTTTTTCTTTCATTAAATTAGTAAATCTAACGAACCAGACAGAAATATTAATAGGGGCACACATTCGTTATCAGCTATTGTTGGGACATAAACACCAAATTTCATTGTACAATCAACTGTGAAACTAAACATCTACTAAGACTGAATTATTAGTAAATTCATTTTTTAAATTAATACCTGTCGTGACTATAAACATATTGATAACCGTCAAAAGATTTTGAACTTAGTTCAAGTGTCAATTCTGATGACATTTTGAGATCAATATAATTCCGTTTTTTATCTTATAAGAGAAAAATGTATAAAAATTCCTTTGTAAAAATTAATTAATCCTTTGATAAAAACAAATTGGTATTGTCTTTCCTTTAAATAAATTAAATAGTAACATTAGAGTCGAAACCGAGAACAAGACGCTTGTTTTTTCCTTCAGAAAACTATATTGAGAATTATCCCGATTCATCAGTCATAATTAATCTAAGTATTAAATGCTCCTAGGTGCTTTTATTTGCTGGAATTTATAATCACGAGTATTTTGATGTTTTTCTTCAAATACAAAAGCGACAAAATAAAACCTGGAGAATTATTAAAAGTTTGAGAGCAGAAAATTTACAGGCGGTACTGGTAACCTCTATTATTCGGATCTCTTCTGGAAGAAAGTTGGCAAGTTTGAGTTAATTAAAAAATTTTGTTAAGCTCATTAACAACTATCTAACTGGAATGGCTGGAGATTTTTCTATCGAATCATTCTCAAAAGGTACCCCAAATGAGAACAAGATCAACTTAACCCGGCAAAACTATGAATACTCATTTTTTTACTGCAGTTCAATGGCCTTGAAACCCCCAAACTATGCATAGCATGTCAATAATAGTTTTGCTCAATCTATTGCTAAATTATTTTGAATCCGATCGTTTTATTTGGATTTTACCAAATTTATATGTCATCCGTGAATTCATCATTAAAATTTTCACTTGAATACTGCCATAGGTTTTCATTGGCTCGGCATTGTTACTTTATTAATTCCTTGCATTTATAATCTTGAGATGAAGGGTCTGGGCAGCACTATGAGAATATAAAATGAAGAGCATATAAGCTTTTCTCTTTTCATTTCAAACGAAAACTGTAGCACTTCCTAATAAAAAAAGCCTTGGACCATTTTCTTGAATTAAAATTAAAAACAAGATTGGAATATAAAATATTTATTCTTATACCTGTTTGTATCAATACAAAATAAATATACAAGAAAGCTTAAAACAAAACTCAATCATGATAATATTAAACAGAATCATCATGATACCACCATCGAGTTTTTTTAGGATCATTAGATGCTGTACGAACATACCAATCATTATCAGGCGGACGAATCTAAAACAAAAATAAATCATATTATAGTTTTTTCCTAATACAAATTTATTCTTGCCAAACAATATCGATCTAAAAGAAACAATTGTTTCTTTGTCTCGAACATCTAAATGCGACTAATCGTTGTTTACATCTATATTCAATAAAATAATTGCTATTTTTGATATAACTGTTCTACGAAAACTGCAAAGAACTCTTAAAAGCTCTTTAAGTCAAAGTCATCGCTCGTTTTCTTGATGATCAAAATGCTTTTTAGATTGCTTGATAATTAAATTTGCATGCATATTTTTTTTTCTAGTACCTTATCTTTACAACTTGATAACATCGACAAAATACTAAGACAAACAGCGTTAATACTTAATGCAGGTGACCAATCATCAGTCAAAATTGATAAACAAATATGACCATTGGAATAAATATGTGGGTGTACAGGAATATTAGAGCCAATAAATGTAACCTAAATATTTGAATTAAATCATGTATTCGAATTGAATAAGATTACTTGTGGTGAATCGAATGGATATTGATCAGTAAATTTGAATAGTAATTGAAAATTTTCACCGTCATATAATGTTCCTGGTGCACCTTCAATATCAATTCGAATTCTAAAATTAACAAAAAAAATATATATACATATAATCGTTTAACTCAATTATCAATTGAGTATAATTGAATTTTTTTGACTCACTTCCGCAAATCCGAATTATCATCGACGACTCGACTAGAAACATATAATAAAATAATTATGTTTCTTTAGTCAAAGCTAACATACATGCCAGGCGTGGGATTTTCTATTAGTAATTTAAGTTCTTTGGTTAGACGCTTTCGAACAAGATCGAACTAAATGAACAATAGGAAGTTTTTTTATTTTATTTCTATGATTGTATAACATTCGTAACTAACCGTCATCGAAACTAGAACACTTGAAAAAATAAAAATTTTCGAAAAAAGAAGATTCAATTGTCGACTATCTATTCCAATTGATCACTTGTCGTCTAGAACAACAATTAAATGACTATTAAAAATTTATTTTTTAAAATATTCCATTGTACGAAACTATTCGCCTGTTTAAAACACACAATTCTGTTCTTCCTTGAGATCATTCAAAACAAATTCTCTGTTGCGTCAGTATACGAAAAACACGAAACACACAAACAACGAAAATCTATATCACAGGACAAACAATAAATGTCTATTAATAATTTGTTCATCTGCATGAGACATTTTGTGTCTTTATGGCTTAATGAGCATGGTTTGAAAGTGTGGCGTAATTTGATCAACGTCACAGCTCCCTATTGTAGTTTCAGCTAAAATTAAAATAAAAACTATTCCATTGAAAGCAAATAAACAAATTTACGTGGAGTAAACTGTGCTCCCAGATCTGGTAATGCATTCCGTCGACCATTTTGTCGAGCTGCATGAAACATGTAAACGTCATCACCTTCAGAAGTCGAATTTGTTGTATCGCTACATTGCGCTGCTGTTGCACTCATCGTAAATAAATGACTAAAAATTAAAACAACATTAATCAGCTGACGAAGCTATCCGAGGCGTTTATAAATACATGTATTTGAAGAGGAAGAAAATATGACGATGAAGCAACAGCAGCAGCAGCAGCAGCAGCTCAGCTCTGCTATCGACTGGACGTAAAAAGTGCGTACAGATTGGTTTCTAATTTATTTTCTGTAGATGTCACAAGTAATCGAAATAGATGCTTGGCACAAGTATATGCGTCTAAATGAAAGTTGTATCGGCGCGAACTCAGTAATTATGAAATATGAGCAACTAGTGAACTACGATTGTTAATGATGAAAAGAGTATGATACTTTCTGATGTTGTTATTTTTCAAAATCATTCCTTCGAAAATTATTCATCCGACCTTTGATTATAGTTTTTGACAGTAATTGGTTAAAAAATATCATTCCCGTAATTTAGTGTCAAATATAAAAACTTCTTTTCAGAGTAATGTATGGTTGTGCAGGACTTCTGCTGATAATATTAAAGCTTTCATGAAGGCTCTTCGTGTAATTAATTAATATTTGACATGAGAGGTACTTCTGGAAACTCTTTATACAACTTGCTCCTTGTTTATCAAAAGTTTTAATGGAATATTGCTGAATATTAGCGAATTGACATCTGCCAAGCTTGAGACTACTACCTATAATTTTTGAAAATTGCCATCGAGCTATGTGTATTAGATTAGACGGGTGTGGGTGGAAGCGATATCATATATATATATATATATCGGTACCCACTGCAATAGCTAAGTCCACATTCGAAAATCAATTTTTATCAATATGACTTCTGTCGAACTGTGTAATCGCAGTTTCCCCCCTTAATTAGGGATTGTGTGTTTTTCATTTCGAGTTATCAACATCACTAATTGAGGCCAGTTTGGATCGAAATCTTTCGACAAGTATCTGATAGGCTTGAACATGCGGATGATCAGAGCCAAATGCAGCACAATTAATATCGACAGCTCGTTCGAGATGTTCAATGGCGCTTTTAGTTTGCCGCAGGTCATCTAGCACACATGCGATATTACCGTGAATCTGAGCTAACAAAGGATGATTTGGTGGAAGAGATTTTAGCCGTACATCCAGCGTCTTCTCATAATAATTAAGTGCTTTCGAATTTTCTCCCATTGATCGATGTACAAGACCAATATTATTGTAGATGGTTGCCAGTGATGGATGTCGAGGTGGAAGATGCGCGAGGTAGATCCCGAGTGCATGCTCAAAGTTTGTGAGTGCCTCTTCGGTTTTTCCTTGTTCTTTTAACAATAATCCGATATTATTATATCGAGTTGCAATCGTCACTGAATCAGACGCTAAAGCAATACTGTCAATCTCAAGAGCCTTTTGCAAATATTTTACTGCTTCCTTAGTATCTCCTTGCTTTTGACGTACGGTACCAATTGCAGTATAGGCGACAGCTAGTCGAGGATCATTTGGCAATAGATGAGTTGAGAAGATATCGAAAGACTGCTGATAATGTGAGAAAGCTGCCACTAAGTTGTCTTTTTTCTCATTGATATAACCAAGTTGATGATGAATCTCAGCGACTAACTGACAATCATCAAGAGACGTTGTCTCAAGAAGCGAAGTGAATGTCTCCGCGGCCTTGTCGAATTCTCCCATGTAATACATCAATTGCGCCATTCTATGTAACCAAGTTGGTCCTTGAGTAACCTTTCCTATGTTTTCTTTAAGCAAAATCAATTGTTGATCATTATCATCAGTCAACATCAAATTAATTTGCCACAATCTATTTTCGATCTGTTCTATACTTATCATCCGAAAGATGGTATGCATTGAGAATAAAATTTCTTTTTCTGTATCACCGAAGTAGCTGATATTATTCAAAGATGTAAATGGAACAGTTGAAATTGATGGATCGATCTCTACTCGAAATAGGATGCCCATCATATTGGGATTTTGAGCTGCGCTATCGGCATAGAGATACGCAACCTGTCGATCGGTGCTTGTCGATAAGAAATTGTTAAATGATACAAGACCATTTTTGTTTTTCTTCATTTTCACAAATTCGCTATGCAAGAGCCCTTGCCCGCGATATACTGCGAATGGAGAGCAATGATTTGCATGACGATAAAATACTTCGATTTGTCTATGAAGATCTCGAACAAAAAAGCCCATCTTCATGATTACATGAATATTTTGTGTTCGTAAAGCTTTATTGATCATGGCATAAATGAAACACCCTCTAGTGTACCACCAGATGGACGATTTAGGAGTATAGTTTCGTTCGAATTCTTCGATTGTCGGTAGTTCGTGTCGGTTGTTGTCATAGAAAAGACGACAAAATTGAACAAAATCTGTCTTGTCTTTGTCTTCATATTCGCGTTCTAGAAGAATATCTTTTAGTAATTGTGAATACATAAACGAGGGTTCTAGTTCGTTCATATTATTAATCGACGAGAAAGTAATAGTGCTGATGGGCGTAAGGTCTTTTTCGAAATGATGGACATCCTTTTTGAGTGCATCACAGAGAGATTCGATGCATGTGAAATTGCCTTTCACTTTATTACACTGTTGAGCCAAACGTTCGTAATCCGATTGATTACTATGCCGTAGAAGATAGATCGCCAAAAGATGAGTCATTTCAGATATGAGAAGAATAATATGATCGTCGAGTAATCCCGAAACAATCAGGAAGAATTCTTCATCTTTGATTTCTGTTATATAATTAATACATCTATCGAAGTCAGCGAATGTTTCAACACAATTGACGATACAACGAAGATGCATGATGACGGTTCGAGTTTGTTCATCAGATTGATTGAGATTTGGATCTAGCCAAATTATCATAAAGTTCTCAATGATGCGATTTTGACAGCTAAGATGCGAGTCTCGAATAGAAATATTTTGTTTTTGGACTCGTGTACAAACCGAGATTTCATCAGCGATACTTGTTTGTTTAGAGCATTGAGAAGTACAATTTACCTCTTTCTCATCCATGAATAGTCTGTGTCTATAACACCTAATGAGATTTATTTCGCTTAAGAATATTCTTCAAATAAGTTATTATCGCGATTTATACGTATATGCCGTTGTGTTGATTATTTTATCGAACAGTTCTAATTGCTCATGTATTGTTGTGTTGTTCATTCTGACACAACAATTCTATTGACTAGCATCTGACTGTTGTGAAAAATAATTCACGTGTTGGTTACTTCTGTTGCAATTCTTTGGCAGTAAAAAGAAAGGAAACAACTATAAATTGCTCTTTTTTTTGTATGTGTTCTCCTCTCTTCGATTGTTTGTTCTTTAAATAATATTTTGCTGGAAAAGAGTTTTGGAGAGGGGAGGAGTATAAAGAATACGCATACCCCTACGCACACCCGAATACGTATCATTAATATTTAGCAAGTTACCGATTTAATTTCCCATCAATTCAAATAAATTGCATTGAAATTTCTTTTATTTTCAATAGCCTCTGGGATTATTTAACCCTCTGTCCATAGATATACTTCTTTAAAATATATGAATACGAAAATAACGTTGTTAAAAACTAAATTTTAACTTCTAGCAAAATGATGAACCAACAATGGATGTTATCTAATTTCCATGAAATTTGCTGCTCTATTGATTTCGTTTACGTCTGCAACAGTTCAGAATTGAGAATTGTACTCATATTTCCTAACCAGTTCCTGTCGAAGGAACTCGAATTGGCCACCCATTCTCTCTGTGTAGAAATGATACTCTTTCTGTGATGTGGGTGTGATTGTGTAACGGCAAAGAGGTTCATCACATCCACACCCAGACAACAACAACTACGGCAACGAGATGTATGTTGTAGGGTTTCACCATAATTCATCAGCGATAACGAATTAGGCTCCGATGTTACTCAGTTTAGACATCCATCATGTTTATACACCGATTAATGCAAATCCCTTGTTACATTCTCAATATCTTGCTTTTGATAAAGCTGGATAGATGTATGTCACTGGACTTCGTGCCAATGAAATTTTTTATGCTTTCCCCCGAATTCAATCGTTGGTACCACAGAAACTGTAACTGGCATTTCAGAAATCGCACTTTGTCAACTCAATGCACCATCAGGTTTAGTTGTTGATTATAAGTTTAATCTTTAAATTAATAATTCAGAAAATCAACGGTGGATGAAATAGGCTTCGAATGGAGCAGTGGGTGTTGTTACGATTAGTAACGTTCATAGCAGTCGTGTACTTGGAAAACTAATTGTTCGTAACATAACAGGTGCGTTTTATTTTGATTCCCACGCCAATGGTTCCGGAGGACGGATACTGTAAGAATCGGCCGGAAAGATCACCGTATCTGGCGGGAAAGTGGAAGCAGTATTCCGGTCGGGAGCTGCCGGATTTTATCCTGTGTATTCCGGTCAACTTCCAGCCGGAAATCACAGAAAACTGACCGGAATCCGCCGGAAAATAATCCGGCTATTTTCGACTGGAATACTGCTTCCACTTTCCAGCGCATTTTCGTGTTTTCCGGCCGTTTCAAGCCGTACCTCCACGACCTGAGTTGATGAGAGCCAAAATTGTGTATATTTATCGACACTTGGCCAAACAGCTCCATAAAAAACACTTGTTCATGTCAATAGTATTAGAAGTATGCTGAACCAACCATAGGGTATTGTTTACACCAGAGACGTGCACAGGACATAATTTTTTCTCCTGTCCTTGCCTGTCCTGTTGGCTACCTTGGTCCTGGCGGGCGGCAGGACAGGACAAAATCGAAACCTTCTCCTGTGCGTGTTTGCCCTGTTGGTAATCTTCGTCCTGGCGGACGGCAGGACAGGACAAAAATCTAAATCTCGACCTGTCCTTCTTTGTCCTGCTGACTTTTTGTGTCATGGCGGACGGCAGGACAATACGTTAAAGCCTTGTCCTGGTTAGCGTTACTGATTTATTCCGATTTTTCTAGTGACTGAAAACTAATTATGAGTCCGAAGTTCGGACTCCGAACCCTAGCTGTTGTCGATCAAAGTAAATATTAGTATTAGTAATCTTAGGCTTAATTTATTTGACATCATTTTCAAATACAACAAATACACTTTAAATTATCACTAATTTATAAATACAATAAAATAGAAAACTATCTTAATTTTCACGACAAGAAAAAATATAAAAAATATGAACAACATTGATTGTAGCATGAATGTGATAACTTAAACCTGATACTATTTAAAGAAACAATAACAAATAGGCAGTATTTTACCACAAAACAAAAAAAAACAAATGAAAAATACACAAAAACAAGTTCCTACCAGAGACGTGCACAGGACATAATTTTTTCTCCTGTCCTTGCCTGTCCTGTTGGCTACCTTGGTCCTGGCGGGCGGCAGGACAGGACAAAATCTAAATCTCATCCTGTCCTACAGGACAGGACAGGACAGGACAACAGGACGTCCTGCCCTGTGCACGTCTCTTGTTTACACCACTGCCCAGTGCATCCATGGATATTATATTCGGTTCAAATATCAGCTTGTACGTACTTCTAGCTGGTCACGAAGTGATAAAATACACAAGATTGTAATTTCATCGTTGAAGACACTTTCGTATACTAACAATATCTAGAAAAACGTTTACTAAGCACCTTTCAATTTTTACTTAACATTTCTACTAACTCCAAAAAAGAATAAAGGAAACTTACTTTTAAAATGTTAAAATTATTAGCTATCCACAAACCGAAGAAAAAGCGTCTGTAGCAAGGCTTACACTCAATATAATCCATGAATCTTTCAGTATCAAGACTTGCCAATAGAAGAGAATAATGATCATGAGCAGGGTGGCCAGATCTTCTGAAAACTAGGGAAATTTTCTGAAGTTTGAACATATTTCTGATTTTTTCTGAATTTGGAATATTTTCAGATCGTTGCTTTGTCACTGAAATTAGATACGATTATAACCCATTACTATAAAAGCAAACAAACAACCGCATTTTATTTCGTATGATCCTCCCTTCAGTCGAGGGAATAAATCAACAGTGTTTCATCAATTTTCTGTATTAATCATCTTTTATATTCTGCATTCGAATTCTGGAGTAGACTTGATTTTCTGTTATATGAAGCATTTATAGTCCGATTATCGTAATCCAGTAATATAAAACCAGATAATGCTTAACTTAATATAAAAGTGGCTGGCAATAATTCTTGAGAATGTTTTTATTAGCATATGTTATCTTAAACAAACTTTCTAGAGCAAATTCAAAAAGATACGAAATATGAATAATAATACCGAGATGATGGAATTTAACGTTTCTTTTTCTCGTTGGATTTCTTAATCTACGCAGAATGTATGTGATTTAGTTCTACAAGTTTTAAATTTAAAAAGAAGCTCAACATAAAATATCTTTTATTGATGTTTGCGTATTAACTAAACGATATATTCACTATAGTTTCTTTCGTTCTATTTAAATATCTTTGAAAATAAAGTTCCAGTCAGTGTACCGAAATGCACCAGAATTTTGGATGCCAGTATTTTAGCAGAAGGTCTACTAATTTGCCAAGAACTGCCATTTTCTGATTAATTTCTGATTTTTCAGAGATTTTTTCTGATCGTTTTCTGATTTTGAAAAAAGATTTTCTGATTTTTCAATTTTTGATCTGGTCAACCTGATCATGAGATTCAAGTTTATAAGAAAAATTGAAACAAAGAACAGAGGAACAAACTTCGACAAATTATACAAAGTATTACTACTTTGCATTTGTAATTTTATCATGTTTATATTGAAAACTATACTTTTGCCAGTTGTGATAGATGTCGCCCGTATATAGCAACATTTTTTTAGCATTCGTTTCTTACTCTGAGTTTTGAAAATAGAATTAACTAAAATTTGATCTGTATAAAAATTGATTGAAATAGTTTCTCATCATCTCATTAGTCATTATTATTGGATGAATCATATATCTGTCAACATAAATGGCTACTGTAGCTTACGTTTTGCTTTTTTTCTCTTCGATTGTTGAACTCATCAGTTGGTATGTTCAATTAAATGACTATTTTACTGTAGATTATCTGTCACTTGGAAACATTTTACTCGAATGAAACCGCGTTATAATCTTCGTACTCACCCAGCTAAACTTATTTCAACAACCAATAAAATTAGTCCTTCAATATCATCTACTCCAATGTTTGTCTACCTAATTCTTCGATTCGAATGAACAAGGTACTAAGTTTTTTTTTCTTTTTGAATTTAGTTCAAGAAAAACAAAATTACAGCATTCAACCGGGTTAAAAAATAAACACCATCGCCGTCATAGCCTTCGTTTAACATCAACAACAAAATCTCGAACAGTCATACATGAAACTCGTAAATATGACAATTTTACTGAAGAATATATGAATATTTTCATATATATTTAATCTAGAGGCAAAATTAGATGCCATAGAAAAAGATGATATGGAAGAAATTGCATCAAACAATGATGAAAACGATAACTATGATGAATTACTATCACGTCATCATCGTCATATGCTTGAAGAACAAAAGGATCGAAAGTAAGAAAATAAAATCTAAAATAAAATTTGTTAATGGTTTTGTTCCATTATTTAGACTTTATGAACGATATGTACGTGGTCAACGAACTCTTCGTCGTTTACAATGTCGTCGTACTCATACAGCACATTTAAATGAAGCAACGCGTACACGTTTATTACGTGAATTAGAACGTGAACGTCGTTATACTGTTCAAGAACAAATTTGTACTCATCGTATGTAAACTAGTGTTGATAAAAGTAAAATATGTCAAAAAATGTATATTTAATATTCTAGTTGCTAATCATCCAATTATATTTCGCCATGGATCTCATTTGAATTCTAATGAACCAATGAATTGGACCACACTTGAAAATGAAATACCTCGACAGAAACATTTCGATACTATACATCAATTAGACGTGATGATTAATAATTTAAAGAGAGTGATGCGAACGTCAAAAACATCAATGTAAAATAGTTCTTTTTCTTTGCTATAGCTATACATACATATTTAATTATTTATTTATTAGATTAAAACCACGTCTATCTGTTCATGAACGACAAAAACAACGTTTAGCAACTTCAGCAACAATTCCGGTTAATCTCACGAATTCCAATGAGATACAATCCAATGAAATCAATTCAACTATATCATCGTAGGTCAAAAATGTCTAATGACAAAAAAATTTAATATTGTTTTTTCAAGAATGAATATAACAACACCAACAAGTATAGTATCTCGTTTGCCAATTGTACGATTTATTGATGATCCGTTACGGATGAGTAATTCACAACATTTAACATGCATTCAAAATGTTTTATTATTGACTAACAATAACCAACATAGCCGAATGTAAGAATGAATTAAATTTTTATCTATCCTTGCAATATAATTATCTTCTCTTTTAAGTGCAACTAATGAAATCTCAACGCCAATTACAATTAGAAAGCAATTTCATCGTCAAAAATCTATACATATGAAGTATGTGCGATTCGTACTTGAAAAAAAAGACAAATAAATAAACAAACTTTCATTTATTTTTTCTTCGTAGTATGTCTGACTCATCACATGTAAAGAAACGACCATTGGAGAAAGAAAACTGTAGTGTCGTGACATCTACGTTGAATAATCATTTACAATCAAATCTTGTATTGAGAGCGACATCACCGTAAGTACTCTTTGACATCAAGATTAACTAATATATATATTTAAACCTGTTTGATTTTCTATAGAATGGTATCAATCAAACCTTCAACATCGTATCGTTCATATCCGAATACTCGAAAACATCCTATGAATATGCATTCAACAAATCGACGACATACAAGACTCTCGTAAGTTACTTTTTTTGAAATCGTACGAAGAATTTAGTTCTATACACTCGGAAGTTTCATATCGTTTTGAACACAGGAAATAGTTTCTAAAGATGATTTTCATTCTGCTTGTAACACATTTTTTTATAAAATATTTATACAATAAAATCCAAGGGGGAAAAACTGATTTCTTGTGCTAGAAATCACCAAAAATCATTAAAAGGCGATCGGATGAAAATGAGATCCGAATATCGATTTTGACTATTAGGAAAACATGAGAAGCCATTAGAAATCACTAAAAATCATTTCATATTACAAAAATTCTCCAAATATACAGTAAAAAAAGAACATATTGCTTTCTAGTGATTATTGACGATTTTCTATGAGGATCCCACATTTGGTGACTATTATTAAATTCCATCGATTTCTCATCGACTAGGCATGCACCGAACCCGAGCTACCCGGTATTCGGTCATATCCGGGTTCGGTCATACCCGGTTTCGGCACTACTCGGTATTCGGTACTACCCGGGTTTCATCATACCCAGATTCGGTACTGGAATTCGAGGGTCTACTTATTTGTATCCTTCGGAGCATACATAATGAATAAAAAATAGTACCTATAGGTCGATAATAATAAATGATTTTATTTCAAAGGTTCATGGTCTTTTCCTCAATCTATCATAGATAATCTTATTTACCAGGACAGTATACAATTAAATGAGCTTTTATGAATATTTCTCTTGGACTCAGCTACAGGAAATCATCGAATAGTTCTTCTTATTGAAATGATCCGTCTGATAGTCTAAGTAGGGATCTCAGAATTCGAATACTACCAATACCAATACAATTTAGTACTTTTGATACCGATATTAGCATTATTAGTATTGATATTGTTAGTAGACCGATGGAAAAAATCATACATCTGCATTTTCTGAAAACTTAATAAGGAGAGCCATTCGACGATTTCTTGTAGTTGAGTCCCATACAAATATTAAGAGAAGCTCATTTAACTGTATCCGTTCCTGATAAATGAGATTAACTATGATACGTTGAGCAAGGTAGAGGATCTTTGACATGAATTCATCTTTTATCACCTACTATATATATCCATAGGTGCTATTTATTATTCATTTCTATGCTTCGAAGGATACGAATAAGTAGACCACAGAATCCCAGTACTGAATCTGGGTATGATGAAACCCGGGTAGTATCAGGTACCCGGTATGACCGAACCCGGGTAGTACTGACCCGAAGTACCCGGGTTCGGTGCATGCCTATCATCGACTTTATTAATGTCTAAACATTTTCAACGACTTTCGACAATGTGACTTTTACATACAAAACTGATTTCCTGTAATGGAAATCACCAGAAATAAGGAGAAATCATTTTTTCTCCTTGGTAAAACCTCTAATTGGATCCTATTTTTTTGACCTCTTGTTATTCCTTCTCTAGTCAACTACGAAAGAGTACTCTTTTATTTGTATGAAATAAAGAATGTTGCCTCCTCATGAGCGCACTTTGCAAGAAAAAGTGTAATGAATTTATGATAGTAATTGTTTATTACCACGTAAACTGGCTCAAAAATATGATATTTCGATTCGTTCTTAATGAACTATTTTAAAACGAAAAGTGAACTATTTAAATAATTCTAGGATTAATCTTTCCGTGATCTCGATAGTATTCACAATAGAAAGGTTTTAATGTAGTAAAAACGATTCCTTCGATGGGTCTAAAATAATTGACAAAATTCCTATAAGGACGTTCTAAAAATTTGTCTCTAATCATGCTCACTACTAATCAGAAAAAAGTATTCGTTAAACTCCAATCAATGTGTTTCTTTTTGTTTCAGTACGAATGTTTAAGCATACAATGATGGCTTTTTATTGGTTTTTTTAAATGTAAATAGACAATAGTCATGTCTTTTACTTGTCCGTTCTGTTTTCTTTTTATCGTATAACGAACCTTATTAGTTTTGCTCTTCTCTGTTGTTTTGCTCATTGTTTTCTTTTTTTTCTTGGCGTTTTTCTTCTCAATTACACATGCACACAATCTTTTCTTTGTGTTGTTTTTCTTTTCGTCGAATTTTACTATTGTCGATGTTCAGTTTTTTTCGAGACAAGAAAAAAACAAATAAAGAATTAACAGAAGAGAGGGAAATTATGTTTTATTGTCTATTCTTTTTATTACTTGTCGTGGAACTAATGAATTAACCTAAAAAGAATTGTAGAGATAAAACAATGATTTTGTTTAGCCTTGTTGTTTACTTTGACTGCTGAGATGACTTGTGGACGTGGTGGAATAGGACGACCGCGTTTATTACCAAATCGAAATGTAAACGAACTTTGTTCGGGTGAATTTGTTTCTATTGGTTTCGCCATGGTTCGAAGAATAGAATCGAGATCATTGGTCGAAGGTGGTGCTGGTGCTGATTCCCGTGGAGGAGAAGAAGGAGCAATGTCAGGTTCAATAGATCGTTTCCGTTTTAAACTTGGGGGAGCTTTAACAAGAAGCCATTCGTTTTGTGCATCAATTTCTAAACGAAAACTAAAAGACAAATCAATTGATTTAAATAATTTGCTTTAATCTTTACTGGATTTCATCATTATCTCGAAGCATATGATTTGCCTGAGCATTAGGAGGTAAAACACAATCATTAATAAATGCTTTAAGATATTTTAATTTTGTCGAACGTTTTGGTATATCAAAATTATAACAATCAGCAAGAGATTTTTGTTGTTCATTGAAATATTCAATTAAATCATGGATAGTTTTTATATTGTTTGCACAATCAAATAGTGTCCAAAATTGATTATGATCAGAGGGTAACCACGATGCATGAAAACGTAATCGAAGCATTGTTTTAGATGAAGAAATTCGTCTTGTCGATTCAATCTTCCGTTTATTAAATTATATATGAAGTAGAAAAGAGTTTGTATCTGTTGGCCAGTCATTATTCAATCATTCATAGATGTCACACTCGTTCACATGAAAAATGATATTATAAAAGGGACATACTTTAATTATTTGTCCTATTTAAAAACTTGGCGAGGTCAAACATCTGTTGCTCATGTTGTATTACCGTTATGTTACTCTTGATGAATTGTAAATTGCCCTACGCGTATTGAAAGTTATTTAACTTTGGTTGTAGATGCAACATCATGCTTTTATCATTGACAGCATGAACGAATGCTCTCTTTAATTCATTGATCACTAATATAGCATCATAAATTACTTGAGATCTAGTACTATTTCGGTCACAATACTACGCAGACAGATGTTGGTGAGGTGGTCCGTAGGAGTTTTCGTATTCAATTGCATCAAAACGATTTTGTAGTCAAGTATTTTAAAAACTTTTCTGCATCTCGAGACAAAAATATATTATATCGTTGAGCCACTGACACTATGCTACTGTTGGACAATCCTAATTACTATGAATCAATGCTGCTCTTCGATTATACATGATAAATCGTTGAAAAAACTTTATTTTTATGAAAAATCTTTTCAAACATTATCAGCCGCATTTCAGGTGGCAAATAAGTAAAAAATATTGCATAGTCGTAGATCAATCCTACTAGTTTATTATTTACTCGTTGTTACCCAAATGGAACGATGATAAACTTGCGTAGTCGGAGCAAATATTTATTTCCGTAAACAAACCAACACAAACGTTTATTGTGCAAGATCAAAATTACGAAATGACAGCCAATTTAACGTCCACGAATAATTTCTAAAACAATCTGTCATATATCTTTCTTATAATTCGTTAGGATATAAATCACTACTTATCTATGTTGACGTTAATTTTTCCCCACTACTTGGGTAATTTGCAGTGATTCATATTCTTTCATTCGAAATCGCGTGTGATGGTGAAACATAATGTAATTGCACAATATTTTCTTTTATATATAGGATTTTTCTTCGAATATTTTTCATTCGTCACTTGCTGAAAATAACCAATGACTTGCTTAGTGCACAATGCACGTTATCGTGGCTTATTTCATGCTGTTGTTAATGAACTTCGGAATGAAAATCGTATACCTGTAAATGTATTACGAACTATGCCACATCAATGTTGTACATGTGCTAATGTTGATAATCAAACATTAATAACTGTTATTCTTGATGGAAAAGATAAACTAATAAATTTAAAAAAACTTACTGATCAAATAGATCGAGATAAAAACGGCAATCCCAAGCTTATTCAATCATTAAATAAATTAGAAAATTTTATCAGAGAAAATCGAACTTCCGATTCAAATTTATTATTCAATATTGAACTGGATAATAATTCTGAACATGATTCTAGTAGTTCAAGCGAATCGGTCATACCTGTTAAAGTGCGCCCATCCAAACCAAAAACGAAGCCGAAAAAAATAGCTAAAACCGGAAAATTTGTATTTTTACCATATAAGTCTGAAGATCTATTGCAAGAAACTTTGCCAGTCGACGATAAGAAACGACTGCAACGTGGTAGATTCATTGGTAGAAAAGGCTATATTGCAACATTAGAAACACAACACGATGTTTACATCAATATGATCACATCGAGTACAAGTGAACAAATTGCAAAGATGCTTCGAAATGCGAAAAAAGGCGTTGGAAATGTAAAACTTTATAATCAAAAAGATCTACCAGAAAATGAAAATGGTGAATGGATATTGGTGCGGCCAAAAAACAGTAAGGGTCAAATAAAGAAGGACATAGACGATCTGGACGAATTATTAAAGGAAATAACAGATCGATGGGAACGATCGATGGAAATAAAAAAACGCAAAAGCGAAGAAGAAGGTGATGATGAGGATGATGAAGAACATCTGAATAAAAGAACAGCATCTTAGTTTATTGCTTTTTTTTGTATTGATTTGCTAAATAAAGTTTATAATCGAAATTGAGACATCTTGGTCGTATTTTATTTATCATGTTGACTTCTATTTAAATCGAATATTAATAAATGATAAAGTTACGAATGGGTAATCACACCCACAGCCTAGCAATAATAAGAAATGAGTGAAAAATAATTGAGACATACAGAGCTCATAAGCTGCTCGAAAAATTGCGCCATATTACTGTTGTGATTTGTTTTTTGTATGAAGACAAAGCGTACTATTAAAGTATGTTAGAGATTTTCAAAATAAGGACGTTTGCTATTTTGGAAGCCTGAGCAGTGGTTACCGCTAAAATTGAAAATAAAAAAACTTTTCCCCTGCTTGTTGTTTCTATTAATTAGTATTGATGAAAACGGCACATGACATACTATATTGGCATGACTTAATTAGTAACTGATAGATTGTTAGTTCATAATTGAAACGCCTCCAAATCGATGTTTATCTTTATTACAAGACATAGACAACACTGAAGCGTGTCCAAAAACTATAGATAAACTTTGCAATTAAAAACTATGTTTCTTGTTTCAAATTGTTTTCTTTCATTAAAACATTTATTAAGAATATGAATGGTTTGTTTTTTCATTTCCTTTTTGCTCACCTATAAATATTACAAGTAAACTACATATTACCAACATTCAAGTTCCAGTTTCAACACTATAATAAAGAAAACATTTTTTCTATTCGAACACCTTTGTGTCGTTCTCCGATAGGCATGCGTTGGACAAACTTAATTACTGTTGTCTTCCTCGTCGTTTGGTGTATAACAATAGTTCAAAGTCGATATGATACTACTCAAGATTTCCGTGAAAAAATGTTCAAGAAACGAGATTTTTACACGAATAATCAACAAAAACAAAAACAAAAACAAAAACAACAACTATGGAACAATGCATTAGCAAGTCAATCATTAAATGAGCGAAAATGTAAGTGAGAATGATCTGTTTTGTTACATAATATGAGTAGACGGTATTGGCATGAGTATTGCTTGCTTACAATTTTGTCCGATATAGATTTCCATGCATGACTTCCTTTGGTTATTGCATACAATTCATTCATAAACGTTTTTCGGTGAATTTTTATTGTTATCATTTGTACTTATAGTTGCTGATCCATGGATGAAAGCAATTGGCTCAGTAAGAGCATACAAAGATGGAAGTAACTCGAACAAGTTTGAAAACACTCGACGTAGCTGGGTGCAACTGCAGTATCTTCCATACTTTTTCCAACGATCGCTCCGTGATGAGCCAGAGGGAGTCGATTTTTCACGTCCAATCGAGAGTGATACATGTGGTCGTCAAGAAAATGCGCCACAGTTCGGTGGACGTATTGTTGGTGGTCATGAAGCTGTGCCACATTCATGGCCATGGGTAAGTGTCTAATTAAAGTTAATAAATTTCGAATATTTTTTACAATTATTAGCAAATTTTATATCAAGAATCAGTATCTTGTGGACCTCAGGCGGGATATTGCACAAGTAATTGTGGTGGTTCGTTGATAAGTGCAGATTATGTTTTGACAGCTGCTCACTGCCTCAATTCCAATGATCCAAAGGGAATAACTATCACAGCCGGAATTCATAATAAGGACGATGCTGATGAAAAGGCAAATAAATGGGAACAGCGAAGTGTTTCACAGATCTTTGTTAATCCAGGTTGGAATTCGGACACAATTGAAAATGATATAGCTATTCTTCGCCTTAGTGAGCCTGTTAACTTCAATGAATATATACAACCAGTTTGTTTGCCTGGTCCTGATCCTAAACCTGATTCTGAAGTAGTTTTAATCGGTTGGGGTACGGTAAGTACAGGTGGAGAACTCTCTCCTGTATTGAAACAAACAGAGGTTCTTGTCATTGATAATTGCAAAGAATTCTGGTCAGATATTAATGGTGAAAAACAGCTTTGCTTCAGGGATCCGAAATTAACATCATCCTCGTGCCAAGGTGATAGCGGTGGTCCTGCACTTCAACTACACGATGGACAATGGGTAATCGAAGGTGTGACTAGTTTTGGTCACAGACAGTGTGAAGTACTAGATCACAAAATCCCGGTTGTTTATACTCGAGTATCAGCTTATTTACCTTGGATCAATGGTATCATCAGCAGTTAAACTTCCTTTCCTACTTTTCATTTGGCAATACTTCATGCTATTCATTAATTAGTTAGTTAGATTTTTATTTTTTTTTTCAACGTCATACAACAGTACAAATTAATATTTTACTATTCATAAAAAACAAAGTCTAAAATGAATATGATATTAGTCAAACATATTGAGCCCATCAGTAACTCATAAGCTGTTCTTAGTCGTTCAATGACTTTTTATGCACAAAGCAAACAATTGGTTACACTGATAAAAAATCCAGGTAATGAGCTACCCCTGCATTTAAAAAAGTCGCCATTAAACCCTTGAAGAGTTTATTCCGATATGATGAACCCTTTTAGCATTTATTAATCGAAGGGCTTATGACGCTATGAGTTTACGAAAACTCAAGAGGTATATGATGGGTACATAAGGATTCATTATTCTACGATTTTAAGATAAGAGTATATCCTTCAACGAATGATAGTAGATTGCTGTTCGCTTTCAAAGTAGGGGTATTTTATTCTTCGTTATCGGGTTTACTACTTTCTTTTTTTCGTTAAAAGGGTGTATCACTCTGCCTTTCTGGGTAGAGTGAGTACCCTTTCTCAGAAACAGTTCATTATTCTACGCCTAAGGGTAGATTCTGCTGGCAATTCCTGTTAAGGGTTTAGTATTCCATGTTCAACACTTGATTCATCTACATCTTAATAAAAAAAAGGGTTTCGTACTGTACGTGAATGCTTGATTATATGCCTCTTCATTGGCAGGTTTTTTTATTCTACTGACAAATATTAGCTTTCCAGTCAGACAAGTACCGAAAGAATTGATGTTTTTATGCGTTAAAAGCGCACATTCTAACGTGTTAAAAAAATTTTATTTTGACTGAAAACAATTTTAAAAGCATTGACATGTATCGATTCGTTTTTTTCTCACAAAAAAGTATTTTTTAACGCGTTAAAATGTGTGCTTTTAACGCATAAAAGCATCGATTTTTCCGTTACTTGTCTGACTGGGTTATCTACCTTGGCATCTCAAGGTATAGTTTCATCGTCGATTGATGGTTGATTCTACTTCTCTTTTGTTGAAAGAAATTCATTGTTCATCGTATAGTGGTTGATCTTTCCACTCTTTCGTTGAAACGGTTTATCATCCTATGTACAGAGATTGATTGTTCTACTGTTTGATCGGTAATGTTTATTACTCTACACACAGGGGTTGATTATTTGATCTTTTGCTTCAAAAATGGTTTCTTAGGATGTCGGTGCGAGGATCTGGATTTTGTTAATATTATTTTATACAGTCACCCACGCGCTAACTTGATGAAAAGAAATAGTAAGATACCCATTGTTTTTTTGCACTGGTCACAACCGAAAGGAAAATATGGATCACTTAGTTGGTGAACTTGCGGCGTACATTAAACAATGTTTTGATATGCGAAAATAAGAAGTAGCGAAATTAGAGTCACACTTCATTGACTCAGGTAAACATTTTGAATGGATGCGAAAAGGAAGAAAGGAAAAATATCGAAAGCATAAATGTCGAAGAAAAATATCGAAAATAAAATATAGGCAAGAAAGAACGTCGAAAGAGAAAAATATCGAAAGTTAAAATTTCTGAAAATAAAAACAATGTGCACGTACTCTCTAAAAAAAAACTTTTCCTAGAAAACTCAAACCGATTCGGAAACCCTCTCGGAAACCTGAAAGGGTTCCAGAAAGGGTTTGCGAGGACTCGAAGCGTTTTCAAAAATACCTTTTCGGTTTCCAAGTCTAATGAATGTCAAAAAAGTATTCTGGAAAACCAAAATCGGTTTCCGAGTTTTTTTAATTTGTAAAAGGTTTTCATATTTCTGAAATGTTCAATATTTCAGAAATAGAACATGATCCAAGTTCAAAATATCTCAGAAGGACATTTTCTGCGATCAACCTTGGGAGATCCAAATTGTACAGACTACAAAGTTACACATTTTATTTCAACTCCGTTCTCAATTTTGATGAAAGCTTGAAATAGGTTATCGAGGTCCAAGAATCAGAATCCGTCATCATTTTTTTGATTCAAGTTTCCATCGGTCAGAAATTGGACTGATCGGAAATGAGATTTTTTTATCCTTATATTGAAATGTTTTTCTCGGATTCGTGTTTAGATTGGCTGAGTATATATTATCATTTCATAATCTGGTAGTATTTTTTGCAGCAGAGGAGTGTAATAATTGAAGATGATGTGGGCATTGATGATGTGCTTTCTTTTAGATTTAGAATTCGAGAGAAATTTCCATCGCTATTGAGGGACAGAATTAATAGAACAGTCCTATCGATATCCGTATCCACAGAAAATGCGTCTGCATTGTGCAGTCGTGGGTTAAGTGAGTCGAAGTGGCAATGGCTACTTGTTTGTTTTGTTTCAGTTTAGATCAATTGTTAGATGAGCAAATGTTAATGGTTATGGTGAGTTCGATTTTTTGAAAGTAAAAAGCCGATGAAATATGTTATTTCTTTTTAGATCCAACGTCCCATGTCGAATGTTCTATCCACTAGGTCCTGGAGACACTGACAGAAAAGATGCCTGAAAGTCACTGTGTCCTGTCGTAAAACAGATGATCTCATTGTAACATGGTAGCAGTGTCCCAGTCACAAACTCTCTAGATTTTTTTCTGATCAGTTCTGACCAACTTGCTGTGTTTTTCGGCAAGATACACCGGAAATCATGAGAAAAAACTTGGAAAAATTTACGGGTGGGATACTGCTTCCATGTTACAGCGATGACGTGTGTTTCCCTACAGGGTACGGTAATCTTCAGGCGTTTTCCTGTCGGTTTCTGCAGCTTCCGGTGGGCGTAACGATCTGCCCGGGCAATAGCGATCTGGTGATTATCGATGCAGGACGGGACGAATGAAATCTCGGAAACCTTTAATTCGTTTCCGATATTGGTATCCGAAGAAAATTTTTATTTGGTTTTTCGGTTTCCGAGACCTCGGAAACCGTGTCTGGGAAACCCTTAAAGGGTTTCCGATTTTGTTACTATCGGAAACCTATTTTGAGTTTCCGAGAATACCTTTTTTTTAGAGAGTTGTCGCCATTAATGTTTAGCATAACATCATCAACATCTGTATGTACGGTTACAGTACAATGTGGATCTACACATCGGTAATCTTTTTTTGTACTTGTCGTTTTATTCAATTTAAAGATGAAATTGTCGATATTCAGGGTTTTTTTCCTCTTTTGAGACTTACCGAATGAAATTGCATTAGACAGTAGTCATTATATCTAAAATAATGAAAACCAATTAGTGTATCTTCGACTAAATTATGAGCAAGTTAAATGATAGGAGCCAATCAAACGAGAAATATTTACTCATTCTATTATGGCGGTCTCTTAGGACTTTCTTTTCCTTTCGATATTTTCCCTTTCGATATTTTCCATCATTTTCTTCGACATTTCTCCTTTCTTCCTTTTTCCATCATACCAACATTTTATGTTAGAAAAAAAGAAAAAATATGTAACCCCTATATATACAAAGTAATACTTCTTGCAGACTCACATTAAAAAATAAGCATTTTGATATCGGCTGGTAAGTAGTCTTATTTGATCATCGATATTTTTATATTAGCGAATGTGTTTGATTTTTACAACATAGCAGTGTAGATAATAATGACAGCAAAAATGAGGAATGATAAACATGCATTTTTGTGTTTAATATGAAGATATTGAAAAAACTGAGATAGAAAATGTTACAGAGGCCCCACTGTAACTTAAATCAATTCACAAAATATAAATTTATGTTTCTATTTAACCAATCAACAACAAATTTCCTATTTTCCGTTCCTAATCCGAATCTTAATCTTTTCTTCATTATTCTTTTTTTTTCCTATTTATAATATACAACCCACACACACAAGAGAGAGAGAGAGAACAAAGGAAGAAAAGGCT